>PVJN01002792.1:0-33980 GCA_004026805.1 Lasiurus borealis | reverse complement strand
GATAAAAGTCCTATTCGGCATCTTCTTCCAGAAAAGCCCTGTCTCATCACAGTTAAAGACTTGCTGGGGGATATATCCTTTGGCTTCTATCAGTTCGGAAAAAGTTTTGAGGTAATCCTCAGCTGCCTTCACATCCAAACTTGCTGCCTCACCATGCCTGATGATGGAGTGAATGCCGGACCTTTTCCTGAAGTTCGCATATGATGCCCTGTGTTAATGTATCTCCTTTAAGCTGCTTCTCCATCACCCACACCATCAGTAGATTCTTTATCTTTTCATGGAGAGATCTATGGAGCTTAGAAATTATTGTAACGCCCTTAGCTGGCGTTATACCCTTTATGGACTCCTTCTGTTTAAACACAGTGCATATCGTTGAAGTACTACACCCGTATTGCCTCACCAAGTCAGCCACTCGCACACCTTGCTCATATTTTTTTTTTATAATTTCACGCTTTAATTCAGTAGACATCATCCTCTTCTGAGCACTGACCTTTCCACTCGCATTCTTTGGACCCATGGTTATAAAAAGAAATGTGATAAAGTATGTAAATGCACAAAAGATGCTTCGACAACGAGGTAAACAAGCACACTGACTGAGGCGTAGGAATCTATGAGATGCCTGAGTCGCTGTAAACTGGTGGGTCCTGTGCAGCCTCGTATCTCAAAAATTTTGTACGTTAGGGCACTCATATCTCAAGGTACCACTGTACTGGCCTTGAATGTAACTGCCCCCATAACTGCATTTAGTTAAAGTAATTTCAAACCATTTTTTGTGGTTACTTTAGGTCTCTGAGTTTGCAAAACTGTCATGCAGGCCTCCCCTGAGCTTGTCAGGTCAGCATGTGACCCCTTTTGTCCACAGTGGTTAAAGTATGTATATGTTTTTAGGTACACCTGTATTAATATTAACAACATCAGGATCTTGAAGAGATATCTGTACTTCCTTGCCTATTGTGGTATTATTTATAATAAACAAGATATGGAAACAACCCAAGGGTTCATCAATGGCTGAATGTATAAAATATGTATTATATACATACAATTGAATATTATTCATCTAGGAAAAAAGAAGAAATTCTACCATTTTCGACAACATGGATGAACCCTGATGGCATTATGCTAAGTGAACTAACTCAGACAGAAAAAGATAAATATTGCATGGTCACACATATGTGAAATCTAAAAGTGTCAAACTCACAGAAACAAAGTAGAATGGTAGCTGCCAGAGGCAGAGGGATGGAAGTAATGGGGAGATATTAGTCAAAAGCTACAAACATCCATTTGTAAAATATGGGCTCATGACTCTAGTTAACAATACTTAAAAGTTGCTGAGATAGTACATCTTAAATTTTCTCACCACATAAACAAAAGGTAATTATGCGAGGTGATGAAGTTGTTAATCACTTCACAATGTATACATTTATCAAAACAACATATGTACACCTTAAATTTACACAATGTTAAATGCCAATTATATCTCAATAAAAATGGAAAAAAAAATAAAAATATTTAGCATATACTTGGGTCTCAATATTATTAGACAGACATTCAAAAGTCTGAATACTGCAAATATTTATATATTATATATATAAATCAAATACTCAAAGAGCCCCCTTTAAAAAGTTTAAGAAAACAAAAGCTTTGCATTTTATATTAACACACATCCTATATATTAAGAACCTAGTGTCTAGTCAACGGGTCAGCTAGTCAACCAATCAAAGTGTAATATGATAATGATATGCTAAGGCTGCTCAACTGCTCACTATGACATGCACTGACCACCAGGAGGCAGATACTCTGACTAGTATGTTAGCCTTCTTTTGGGGCCAATCAGGACTGAGCAAGATGGGCTGGGCATGCCCTGGAGCCCTCCTGCTTTCCTCCTCATGCTGGCCAACCTCTCAAGTCCCTCCCCATCTCCAATCATGCATTGGTGGGGTCCCTCTGCCTGGCCTGTGCTCTCTCCCAATCTGAGGCCCCACTGGGAATGTTGGAAAGCCAGTTTTGGCCCAATCCTGCAGGCCAGGTGAAGGGACCCCACTGGTGCATGAATTCAAGCACTGGGCCCCTAGCCTATATAATAGAAGCCTAAGCAACTGTTACGGTGGAATGACCAGAATGACTGGTTGCTATGATGTGCACTGAGCAGCAGAGAGCAGATGCTTAATGCAGGAACTGCCTCCTGATGGTCAGTGCACTCCCTTAGGGTTGTGCTGCTCAGTCAGAAGCCAGGCTCATGGCAGGTGAGCGTAGCTGCCACAGCAGAAGCCTCTCCCGACTCCACAACAAGAGGTGCAGTGGTCCAGGATGGGCATGAGCAGAGCCTGGCCCCACTTCAGGTTCCTCTCTGGCCACCTGCACTTACACACTACTACATCTTCTGAGGTGTCCCAGACTGCAAGAAAGTGCAGGCCAGGCTGAAGGACTCCCTCCATCTCAGTGCATAGATTTTTTTTGCACTGGGCCTCTAGTGTAAGATAAAACAGTTTGTAGAGAAATTTTATATTATGCACTTAAAATGAAATATTGAAAATTGTCATTGTTCTCCTAGTCATAACAAATATCTCATTTAGTAAAATTTTGTACAAAATAGCCAATCAATTCAATTCGAGGTTGAGAAAATTTTAGGAAAATAGATTTTACTCTTGACATTAAAAAAAAAAAAAAGAAAATTGAGAGGGCTAGGGTTAGGACTAGGCTAGGGCTAGGGCTAGGGCTAGGGCTAGGGTTAGGGCTAGGGTTAGGGTTAGAGTTAGGGTTTGGGTTAAGGTTTGGGTTAGGCATAGGGTTAGGGTTAGTGTTAGGGCTAGGGCTAGGTTTAGTTTTAGAGCAAGGCTTAGGGTTAGGCCTAGTGTTAGGGTTAGTGATAGGGCTAGAGTTGGGGTTAGGGTTAAGGCTAGGGTTAGGGTTAGGGTTAGGACTAGGGTTAAGGCTAGGGTTAGGGTTAGGGTTAGGGTTATGGCTAGGGTTAGGGTTAAGGTTAAATGAAAAAAAAGGAAAAGAAAATTATGTACTGAATGTTTCACTTTTAAATTTGTTTATTTTGCAATTATTTTTTGCTATTACCAGGCCTATCCTCACAAATCTAGCTTCTAATAAATTTAGTCATTCCATTGACTTGTTTATAATTAAATTGTAAATTGTAAATTTTTAAGCCAAACTATAAGTTGGCTGCTAAATTGAACAGAATTTAACATGTATTTTGTAATCAAGGGATGTAACAGAGAAGTTTTAAACCTAATAAAAGCTACATACTCTCTCTAGAAAAGTACATGTACAAAATTTTTTCTCAGAAATTTCTTTCTCTAAATGAAAACCTTTTACTGTACCCTAGATGTCCATGGACCCAGGTTAAAGCCATGGTAAAAAGAAGACATACAGACATCTCTATAAAGTACCACTTACTCATCTGTGAAAAATATCAGGTAATGTCTTAGGCACTTTATATATTTTGTTTAATCCTCACAATAACTCTTGAAAAATCTATAGTGGTAATGCCACTTTACAAATAACAAAAATAAAGTTGATAGAGTAAATCACATAGGCATTGTCACACAACCTGAAAAGATACAATTTGTAATTATTTTCATTGTACTATTCTGCAAAAGGCCATTTAGAGTCACATTAAATGTTAATTGAAGGAGGAGGAAAAATGGCGGCGGAATAGAAAGACGTGTCTGGTACTTTGTCGCTGGGCAGAGGGAGAGAGAGCAGCTGAGAGTCACACTGGGAGTGTTTGTTGGTAAGTTTAAGAGTCAGTTATCCTTAAGGAGAAGGTGGGGGACTGCTGGTCGGGGCTCTCCTGGCCAGGCAGCCCCACTCCCATGGGGTTTTTGTTGGCCGGAGCCACCAGCAAGAATGCGGAGACCACAACATCTTGCAGAGGGAGGTGGATGTCTTCAGCGGTCTGAAAGCTGCAGCTGAATCACTCACTGAACAGCCGGGGACCCACAACACTGCTCTCCAATCAGCACAGACATGCGGCAGACTCAGAGGAGATCCACAGAGCACACAGAAAGGTCAGATTTTGCCTGGGATAAGGTGAGGTCTCATATCCCACAGAACAAAGATGTGCACACTGTGGGAACCAGGCTGCAGGAAAACTGCTTCTGGAGAGGTCCGCAGAGGTGGGGCAGGGCGTGATCCCTAAGTGTGGAAGCAAACTCTCAGATATGTTGACAGAGGGGAGCTCTAGAAAACAACTCATTTTGATCTGAGGCAGAAGGACAGCCTGGGAGTTATTACAGTATCCTGGCTGCAAAATCCCCACAAACCGGTTTTGAGAAGCACAGAGTAGCAGGCTCTGAGCACAGCCTAGAGAGGTGCTGTGCTTTGCCTCACAGGTCAATTCTGAAACACTGCTACCCAGTGGACGATGCACAAATTGACTCTCAATTAACCACAAAAGAATAAAGTGATTAAGACAACTGAAGTGGAATACAGGGAACTGCAATACCCTCACTACTTGGAAACAGGAGTGCCAAGCAAAACAATAGTGGAAGTGAATGACCATTCTATTTTTTTTTTCTTTTTCTTTTTTTAATTTTTTTTCTTTTTTTTCATTTTTGCATATTTAAATTAAAAAACTATTTCTTTCTTTCCTCCTAATTGATTTTACCTTTTTAATTATTACATTTTTGTTTTCAACTAGTATTATTACTACTATTATTTTACCTTTTTGGAAAAAAACAAGTATCATTTTGATTTCTCTTTATTTTACTTTGGGATTAGAGTTCTACATTCTATTTTCCTTTAGCGTAATTTTACTCCATTTCAAGTCTACCTTTATGCCAAAACTTTCCCTTTACCTTTCCCCATTTTGTTGTCTTCTTTTTCTTTCCCTTTTCCAACTTTAGAGTCTCTCTATTCTTTCTCTTTACCTGGTTAAAATTTCACCCCACTTATATATCTAATTTCAAATCTCCTACTGCAAGTTCATACAAACCTCTCTGTTCTTTTCTTCAATATCCAAAAAGTTGTTTTTCCTCTATGCCCTTTTGTTACTGTTTGCCTGAATGGTGATTATATCAATTTTTTGTACTATTTGTGAGATTGTTTTAGTTTATTCTACTTGTTTTATTTTGCTTTTTGTTTGCTTTGTTTTGGTTTGTTTTTCACCTCTCATTTCCCTCGCCTCCCTCTATAACAGTCGTTATTTGTAGTTTGTATTAAACTCCAGGTACTGGTTGCTGGCCTTTGTTGGGATTAGTGACTGTTCTATTAGAGTTTTTATTGACATCTATATTTTGTTCCCCTTTTCTCTCTTATGCTCTTTCATTTTTCTCTTTATTTCGCTTTCTCCTTTCCTCTTCTTCTACTCCTTTTTATTTTTCTATTTTATTTTATTTTTTGTTTATTTACTTATTTATTTGTTTATTTATTTGTTTGTTTGTTTGTTTTCTCCCTCTCCCAATTTGATTTTGGCACTATTTTCTTTTTTTTCCCCTCAATTTCCTCTTCTTCTACTCCGCTTACACCTAGTTTGTTTTTCATTGGTGGTCACCTTATTGATGATTATTAACATTGTGAATACATTTCTGTTCATTGCCTTGTATGCTATACCGGGTAGTGTTGTAGTTTGTGCCTTTGAATCAATATAGGAGAGAGAATTACATAACCAGACACCCGTAAAAGAAAGACCATGGGCAGAAAAAGAAACAGCCCATATACGACAGAAAGGCAGGTATCACCAGAAATGGAAGTAAACAAAATATAAGCAGAAATAAGCCTCCCAGATAAAAAGTTCAGAGAAATGATCATAAGGTGGATGAAAAGAATGGAAGACAAATTTGACAATATGAGTAAGAGCCAAGAGGAAATGAAAAAGAGCCAAGAGGAAATGAAGAAGAAGCAAGAAGAAATGCAAGAAGAAATGAAAAATGACATCACTGCTTTAAATAACTCAATAGAAAGCATCAAAAGTAGACTAGAAGAAGCAGGGGACCGCATGAGTGAGCTAGAAGACATGGTAGGAAAAAATAACCAAGTACAGCAGCTTCTAGAAAAAAAGATTAAAAAGCAAGAGAAAAGCCTAAGGGAACTTTGGGATAGCATGAAAAAAAAAACAAAAAAACATCCACATAATTGGGGTTCCAGAACGAGTGGAAACTGAGCAAGGATTAGAGAACCTGTTTGAAGAAATACTAAAAGAAAATTTCCCCAATATAGGAAAGAAAAAACCCACACAAATCCAAAAAGCTCACAGAGACCCAAGCAAAATGAACCCGATAAAACCAACACCAAGGCACATTATAATTAAATTAGCAAACACCAATGACAAAGTAAGAATCTTAAAAGTGGCCAGAGAGAAACAGAAAGTTACCTACAAAGGAACCCCCATAAAACTAGCTACTGATTTTTCAACAGAAACTCATCAGGCCAGAAGGGAATGGAATGAAATATACAAAGTCTTGCAAGGGAAGGATCTGAATTCAAGAATACTGTGCCCTGCAAGGCTTTCAATCAAAATTTAAGGTGAAATCAGAAGCTTCACAGACAAAAAAGGACTAAGGGAATATATTACCACCAAACTAGCAATGCAAGAAATGTTAAAGGGTTTGCTATAATAAAAAGAAAGAGGAAGTGAGGAATGAACACTGGGGTAAAGACTAGATGATGGCGACAGATCAGTATCTATCAATAATAACTTTAAATGTAAATGGATTAAATGCTCCAATCAAGAGACATAGGGTAACCAATTGGATAAGAAAACATGATCCATATACCTGTTTTCTACAAGAAACCCACCTCAGAAAAAGAGATGCACACAGATTGAGGGTGAAGGGATGGAAGATGGTATTTCAGGCAAATGGAAATGAAAAAAAAAGCTGGGGTTGCAATACTTATATCTGACAAATTATATCTCAAAGTGAAGGACATAACAAGAGATAAAGAAGGCCACTTAATAATATTAAAGGGAACAATCCAACAAGAAGAAATAACTGGTAAACATATATGCACCCAATATAGGAGCATCTAAATACATAAAAAAGACTCCTGTAGAATATTAAGGGAGAGACTGATAGCAATATAATCATAGTAGGAGACTTTATTACCCCATTGTCACCACTGGACAAATCCTCTAAACAAAAAAATCAGAAAAGAAACATCAATCCTAAATGACTCACTAGACCAGATGGAATTAATTGACATCTTCAGAACATTTCACCCCAAAGCCAGAGAATAAACATTCTTCTTGAGTGCACACGGGTCATTTTCAAAGATAGATCATATGTTGGGTCATAAGAAAAGTCTCTTCAGATTCCAGAAGATAGAAATCATATCCAGCATTTTCTCAGACCACAGTGGCATAAAACTGGAAATCAACAATAATAAAAACAATATAAAATAATCAAACACATGGAGACTAAACAGCATACTATTAAACAATGACTGGGTAAGCAGAGAAATCAGGGTAGAAATTAAAAACATCATAGCAAAAAATGGCAATGACAACACAACAATACAAAATTTATGGGACACAGTGTAAGCGGTCTTGAGAGGAAGTTTCATAGTCCTACAAGCCTACTGCAAAAAAAAAAACAAAACACAGAAAACCATGGTAATAAATTACCTATCCCTACAACTCAAAGAGCTAGAAAGAGAGCAACAAGAAAAGCCCAGTATACGCAGAAAGAAAGCAATAGTGAAGATCAGAGTGGAGATAAACAACATGGAGACCAAAGAAACAATTCAAAAGATCAACAAAAACAAGAGCTGTTTCTTTGAAAGGATAAACAAGATTGATGGACCTCTCGCCAGGCTCCCCAAGAAGCAAAGAGAGAAGACCCAAATAAACAAAATCAGAAATAAGAGAGGAGAAATAACAACAGACCCTGCAAAAAATACAAGGATTGTTAAAAAAAAATACTATGAACAACATTACTCCAACAAATTGGAGAACCTGCAAGACATGGACATATTCCTAGAAAAAAAATAACCTTCCAAAATTCAATCAGGAAGAATCTAAACATCGCAATAGTCCAATAACTATGGAAGCAATTGAAGCAGTCATCAAAAAGCTTCCAGCAAACAAAAGCCCGGGACCACATGGATACACAGGAGAGTTTTACCAAACTTTCAAGGAAGAATTAAGACCTATCCTCCTCAGACTATTCAAAAATATTCAAGAAGAAGGAATATTTCCAAACACCTTCTTTGAAGCCCGCATTACCCTAATACCAAAACCAGATAAAGACAACACAATGAAAGAGAATATTAGGCCAATATCTCTCATGAAAATAGATGCCAAAATCCCCAACAAATTCTAGCAAATCGGAACCAGCAGTACATCAGAAAGGTCATACACCATGAACAAGTAGGATTCATCCCAGGAATGGAAGAATGGTACAATATCTGCAAATCAATAAATGTGATACATCACATAAACAAATTGAGAGATAAAAATCACATAGCCATATCAATTGATGCAGAAAAATAATTTGACAAAATCCAACATCTTTGATAAAAACTCTCAGCAAGGTGGCAATAGAAGGATCATAGCTCAACATCATAAAAGCCATATATGATAAACCCACAGCTAACATCATATTCAATGGGAAAACTAAAACTATTTCCCTTAGAACAGGAACAAGACAAGGATCCCCATTCTCACCTCTCCTGTTCGACATAGTACTGGAAGTATTACCTATTGCAATTAGACAAGAAGAAGAAATAAAAGGCATCCAAACTGGAAAAGAAGAAGTGAAGTTGTCCTTATTTACAGATGACATGATACTGTACGTAAAAACCTGAAGGACTCCATCCCCAAAATCATTGATTTAAAAAATGAATTTGGCAATGTAGCAGGATACAAAATTAATGCCAAGAAATCTGTGGCATTTCTATAAACTAATAGTGAAATTATAGAAAGCGGAACTCAAAAAGCAATCCCATTTACCATGGCATTAAAAAAATTAAAATACCTAGGAATAAACCTAAGTAAAGAGGTAAACGACCTATATGTAGAAAAGTACAGGACACTGAAAAAAAAGAGATAGAGGGCCAAGACTGGTATGGCTCAGTGGATAGAGCGTCAGCTTGCGGACTGAAAGGTCCCAAGTTCAATTCCGGTTGGGGACATGTACCTTGCTTGCGGGCACATCCCCAGTGTGGGACATGCAGGAGGCGGCTGATCGATGTCTCTCTCTCTCATCGATGTTTCTGACTTTCTATCTCTCTCCCTTCCTCTCTGTAAAAAATCAATAAAATATATTAAAAAAAAAAAGAGATAGAGGAAGATGTTAACAGATTGAAGAGCATACCATACTTATGGATTGGGAGAATCAACATCTATTAAAATGTCCATACTACCCAAAGCAATGTATAGATTCAATGCACTATCCATTAAAATACCAATGATGTATTTCACAGACCTAGAAAGAATTCTTCATAGATTCATCTGGAACAAAAAAAGACCATGAATAGCTATAGCATTTCTGAGAAAGAATAAAGTAGTTGGAATCTCATTACCAAATTTCAAGCTATATTACAAAGCAACTGTTCTAAAAACAGCCTGGTACTGGAACAAGAATAGACATATAGATCAATGGAATAGAATTGAGAACCCAGATATCCAACCAAACCACTATGCTCAACTAATATTTGACAAAGGAGGCATGAGCATACAATGGATCCAAGATAGCCTCTTCAATAAATGGTGTTGGGAAAATTGGGCAGATACATACAAAAAAAAATAAAACTGGACCACCAACTTACACCAAATAAAAAAAATAAACTCCAAATGGATACAGGACTTAAACATTAGAAAGGAATCCATAAAAATACTAGAGAAATCCATAGGCAGAACAATCTCAGCCATATGCCAAAAGAACTTCTTCACTGATAGTGCTCCAAAGCCAATGGAAGCTAAAGAAAAAATAAACAAATGGGACTACATCAAAATAAAAAGCTTTTGCACAGCAAAAGAAACCATCAACAAAACAACAAGAAAGACCACTGTATGGGAGAACATATTTGCAAATGTTATCACTGATAAAGGTTTAATCTCCAAAATCTACAGCCAACTTATACAACTTAATAAAAGGAAGGTAAATGATCCAATAAAAAAAAATGGGCAACAGACTTAAATACAACCTATTTGAAAGATGACAGAAGGAAGGCCAAGAGACACAGAAAACATGTTCAAAGTCACTAATTATCCAAGAGATGCCAATCAAAACGACAATGCAATACCATGTTACACCTGTCAGAATGGCAATCATCAACTAATCAACAAACGACAAGTGTAGGCGAGGATGTGGAGAAAAGGGAACCCTTGTGCACTGTTGGTGGGAATTCAGACTGGTGCAGCCACTGTGGAGAACAGTATGGAGTTTCCTCAAAAAACTAAAAATGGATCTCCCATTTGATCCAGCAATCCCACTCTTAGGAATTTATCCTAAGAAATCACAAACACCAATCAGAAATCATTTATGCACCCCTATGTTCATAGCAGCACAGTTTACAATAGCTACAATTTGGAAACAGCCTAGGTGCCCGTCAGCACATGAGTGGATCAGAAAACTGTGGTACATCTACACAATGGAATTCTATGCTGCCTTTAAAAAGAAGGAACTCTTACCATTTTCAGCAACCTGGACGGAACTGGAGAGCCTTATGCTTAGTGAAATAAGCCAGTCAATGAAGGAGAAGCACCACATGATCTCACTCATTGTGAATAATAAAGAACATTGTAAACTCATGAACAAAGTATAGATACAGAGGCAGTAAAGCATCAAACAGACTGTCAAATTATAGCAGGAAGATTAAGGAGAGGTGGGGTAGATAAGAGATCTATCAAAGGACTTGTATGCATGCATATAAGCATAACCAATGAACATAGACACTGGGGGGTTGGGGTATGCCTGGGAGGGAGGAGAGGCAACAAGGAGATATGTATAATAAAAAATAATAATAATAAAAAATTGAAAAAAAGAATAAAAGAACGTTAATTGTAGAACCATAATCTGAACTTGTAATCCCTTTGCTTTTTGACTACCTGAATTGCACAATAGCACACAGTTTTTATACAAAGATCATTCATTTTCATAAAATAGACTACTTTGGAACTCACAATGAGTCAACTTTTCCACCTCTACTCCCAAGATAGTATTCGAAGCATATTAATTAGATACTGTATTTTTCAAGTATTTACCCACAATCCCCAAAATCCTCAGGGCGAATATAAATCATAAAGACATCTGCCAAAACCAGTTTTGCTCAGTGGATAGAGCATTGGCCTGCAGTCTGAAAGGTCCCGGGTTTGATTTCAGTCATGGACCTTGGTTGCGGGCACATCCCCAGTGGGGGGCGTGCAGGAGGCAGCTGATCAATGTTTCTCTCTCATCGATGTTTCTAACTCTCTATTACTTCCCCTTCCTCTCTGTAAAAAATAAATAAATAAAATTAGAAATTATAAATCATAAAGACATTAGTAATGCACTTGAGCCCCAGCCAGGTGGCTCAGTTGTTTGGAATGTTATCCCATGCACCAAAAGTTTGTGGGTTCCAGTCCTGGTCAAAGCACATGGTAGGTCCCTAGTCCCTGGTTGGGGCAGGTATCGAAGGCAACTGGTCAATGTTTCTCTTTCACAATGATGTCTCTCTCTCCCTCTCTCTTTATCTTCCCTGCTTCTTTCTCAAAACAAAAATCTTTTTAAACCAATAAATATATTCTTGGGTGAGTATTTTTAAAAATGCTCTTGAAACCATTCACTGCAAAAATTCAACAGCGACTCAGCAATTTTTGTTTTGTTTTCTATTTGATATTTTTCTCTTTATTTTTAAATTTGTATTTATTTTTTAAAGTATTAGATATCCCCTTTGTTTTTGTTTTTCCGCATTGACCCTCTCCACCAGTCCTTCCCAGGCCTTTACCACACTATTGTCTGTGTCCATGGGCTCTGCATAATGCATATAAACTATTTGATTAATCTCTCCAACCTCCCTATCCTTCCTTCCCTCTGAGATTTGTCAGTCTGTTCTTTATTAATTATATAGGTTCCAGGCTTTTATGTCTATGGATCTATTCTATCTATCAGTTTATTTTGTTCATTAGATTCTACATATGAATGAGATTTAAAAAAGAAGAAGAAGGAGGGAAAGGAGGAGGAGGAGGAGGAGAATTAGAAGAGGAGGAGGAAAGAGTAAGAGGAGCAGGAGCAGGAAGAGGAGGAGGATGCATATGAATGAGATTTAAAAAGAAGAAGAAGGAGGAGGAGGAGGAGGAGGAGGAGGAGGAGGAGATGAAGGAACTCTTACCATTTGCAACAGCATGGATGTACCTGGAGAGTATTATGCTAAGTAAAATAAGCCAGTCAGAGGAAGATGAGTATCACATGTTTTCTATTTTGAACAATGAACTACTCATTTTTCACTCATGGGATATTATCTTAAAAAAAAAAAAAAAACCCTGAATTGTTCAACACTACATGTAAAATTTACTCCTTTAAGTTATTTTTCTGTGAACAACCTCTAATATGTTTCATAAACAATATACTCAGAGACAACTAATCCTCAGGAAATAAATATCTAACCCTTGAAGGAAAATGGAATTACCTAGGCAGCAGCTGCTTTTCAACTAATAAAATAACTCATAAATGGGTCTTTAACTTTTTGATAATGCACACAGTAACCTGGATTTCAAGCGTTTTCCATTCTCCCATTGAAAACTAATGATTACACCTTAGTAGACTTGACAGTTCAGGTATTAGCATTTTAGCTTAAGTGAAGCAACATACACTTCTTTTTACCTCAAGTACATGTTGTTGGTTTGGCAGTTATCTGTTGCCTTATAATTTTAATGCATGTTAAAATCATGTACTTTCATATATAAATCATAAATGTGAACTAAAGCAGATCTACATTTGAATTAAGATCAATCATGAATGAAAATGGGTCATCATGTATTTTACAATCAGAATGGACATAAATTCCTGAATTTGAAAAAGATTCATTGTTCAGGGTGATTTTAAACCATTTTTAACACTATTATGCAATACTAAATTATGCATCTGATATAACATTCAAGAATTATTTTTCCTTGATATACAGAAAATTTATACAAATCTCTGATGAAAATATTGAAGCTTTATAAAAAAAATAGCAATAACTATAAACAGACCATCCACTCCATTACTAGTACAGGTATAAAAAAATAAATGTTTAATGTTAAGACTTTGAAATATGTATACCCACAGAGAAATAAAATATAAGTTAAGGACCCCCCAAAGCATATTGATATATTTTCTAAATTTTATATATTTGTTTAATTAATTATAGAATGGAAATAATAATGTACAATTTTGTTTCCAATTTTCATTCACATTGTGATAATTTTCTCCAGTTATTAAACATTTCTTGAAAATATTCTGTAGACATATTAAAATAAACAAATCCTTTAGCAAATATTTAGGAAGTATTACAAAATCATATTCAAATGACTATCACCCACAGATTTTAGACTATAAGGGATTTCCTATGGGAAGTTGGGACAAAGACTTTGTACTCAAAGATACTTACTTAGTTTTTATATGATCTTGCCAACTGGTGTTTTTCTCAATTTTTGTCCTAGGTTTAATTTTTTCTGAGGAAATGTCACACCATCCATGCAGAATTCTATTATTTAACACTAGAGGCCTGGTGCATGAAAATCCATGCACTGGAAGGGACATCTCTCTAACAGTCCAGGAGCCCTTCGGGGTAGGAGGCAACCCGGCAATCAGGGGAAAGTGATGCTCCCATCACATTTCTGCTACTGTTACTGCGGGCAGCACAACCTTGGCCAGCCTTGGTTACCTCAGCTTCAGGTGGCCCTGGGCAGCTGGGCAGCCACCATCTGAGGCTTGCCTGCACCTTGGGCTGACCCTGGGCAGCTGCGGGCCTGAGGAGAATAGGGGACTCTGGAGGCAATGTGCCAGCAAGTCTGAGGAGATGGGGTGCTACCATCTTGTGGCTGTGGGCACCGCCATCTTTGAGGGCAGGGCAGTCAATTAGCATATTCCCTCCTCATTGGTTGAGTGCACTGCTGCCATCTTTACTACAGTGTGAGGGTCAATTAAAATATTCTTTCTTTATTAGATAGGATTACTGTATTCAGAGTTCCCTTTGTGATTCCTGAAAAATGATAATTTCATAAATTTATTATAGTCATTTACTGTCTTCTTAAGTAAGCAAAATTTTTTAAATGCTTTATTAATTATATAGATTGGACAAAACCTCCAGTTGTCTTTCTTTCTCTCTTCATGTACTTTCAGATATCCTTCTTTCTTTCACCTTTTTTTCTTCTTTTGTTTTTGTTTTTACTAATAGAGCATTGACCACAGTGTGCAAGCTATTGTTTAAGTACATACATTCACACTAACAAGAGCATACATTCCCCATTCTTTAACCAGATTAAAGTTTATGGCTCTGAGGTCAATATCCTGTTATTTTCAATCATCCTAGACAACTGCATATTTATCAAATTTACAAACAGTCAAAAGTTCAAATTTTAACATACATTCTTTAAAAAAGAAAAGTATTATAAGGCTTGTGAAAAGACTATACCTTTCCTCAGAAGTTTTATAAAATGTTAGATAGAGAAGAAAATCTAGTTACATAGTATACAAACTTGGAATTACTTGTCCTTTAAATATTTATTTGGATCAGCGAAAATATACATTTGGACTTACTTAAAGCTATTTGCACACATGTTATGGAAAATTATCTTCAGGGCTGTAACTGTCCTGTACTCAAGCTTTAGTGACTTTCCATTTTTTTTCTAAAAAAATTTATGTTTGGCAGTTCAGGTATCAACAAGCCTCGGGTAATCTGTTGAAGCTTCCTTTCACTATGCCCTCTCTTCAGCCCAGCTGTCCTCTTCAGTTTCTTACAATAACCACACTTGTTCTGTCTTCACAGTTTTATGAACCATTTGCTTTATTTCACTTTACCAAGTTCTCAAAAAGAGCCAGATCTTTGAGGTCTTTTCTCAAGTTCACTTCTTCCATTAAACCTTCTATGTACACAGGGCTCTTATTATAGTTGTTACAAAGGTTGGTGCGTGGTTATATTCAACTGGCCATTCTTTTTTTACTATATTCTAATTGATACACAAATTCTCCCTATCAAACAAGATCGTAAGACACTAAGCAATTATAAGAGACCCCAGGTACAGCACATTGAGATGCAGCCCTCTCTCTAACATGTACTCTAGTAAATTTTGACAAAGATAAATAAATAAAGAATTTCAGTGCTAAGTGATACTGAGACAGGCTGAACTTCTCTTAAGTAGATGGGAATGCTCTTCAGTTATTTTATTAAGCCTCTCCTAGCTAAGTTAAGTTTAGCTTTAGCTATGACCCAAAGGGCTCTTTGCCTGTGTGAAGAACCCAGCTCTGTATAAGCCTAAGCCGGGTCTGGCAGCATTTGGGGAACTTTGCTGTGTCCTTAGTGTGTGCTTCCTTGATGCTCAAGCTCCCCCCTCTTTATCCTTTCCCTCCACCTTGTTTTCACTAACCCTCTTCTTCTGAATCTGTGTTGTCTTTTCTCCTGATTTCTATCTTGAAGGAGAGGGCAAGAACACCTTCACTGGTGACAGAAGAAGGTAAATATTGACTGGGACACGACTGAGGAGAATCACTGCTCGGTCTGATAGCCAAAAATGGAACTGATACTGAGACTTCGTTGAAAATGCTCCATGTGAAATGGGAATAGGCTAGCCATTCCACAATCTTGTTGAAAAGTTTTCATAGTTAAAAGAGAAAATAGTTTAGAGATCACTGGAGGGAGGATGCAGAGCAACATCCAATTATAAGAAGAAACAGGATGGCTGAGAAGTAAAATGCAGGGAAAGAGTTGTGAAAGAAGGCATGAGACAAGAGGAGGAAAGATTTTGTAAGACATCTTAAGTGGTAATGGGAGGTATGGATTCTAAGTGCAATGCAAAGCAATTAAATAGGTCTAAACAGAGGAGTAGTGTAACTAGATTTATTTTTAAAATAATAAACTATCAATTAATGTGTGTTTACTGTTGCTAAGCAATTTGATAATGATTCACAATGTTAATCACATCAATCCTGTAAAGTCAATCTTATTATCTCCACTTCATAGAATATAAAACTGAAGTAGAGGGGGTTAATGGGACTTGCTCAAATCATGAAACTGACAAGTGCTGGGAGAGGTATCCTATCCAAGTTCCCTAGTCCAGAGCCTGGGCTCACAAATTTTCCTACACTTCTAAATGGTACAGCTAAGCAGGGTATACAGAAGAAGGGAGAATTTTCAAACAGCTCAAAAAAGATCAATTGTACAGCTAGAATAAAATGTTCCTTGAAAACTACCACTGTGGGATATTTTAGTTTCGTTATAAGGCATCAGTTTTGTTTAAATTAATTTTTAATAAGCTTTTTAAAAGATGTCAGCAATTACAACTTTATACTACTTTTTCTCCTTAAGGACATAACAATTACCTCAAATATCTTTGACTCCTCTAAATTCCTTAGTAGGGTGCCTTGCAGAAACTGTGAGCTTTAAACTGTGAACAAATGAAATATTACAAAACAACAAAAAACACTTCTTTAGTAGCTGGCACCATGGGAAACCTTAGATCAAACAATCACTGATGCCGGTTGATGGTGGTTTTTAATGAAACCAGTTTTCAGTGAGTTCCTATTGAACTTGAAGCTGTACTCTGAGAAATCTTGAAAGTGCCTTTAAAAGTTTTTCAAAATCTAGCACTAGACTTTTTCACTTTCTGAATTTTTAGATGTTTTTTCATCCAACTTTTGAGACATCAAGCTCCTGCCTTTTGTTTGCATTAATTGGAAAACTTCACAGATGCATTGTCAGTTGGATAAATATATCTCCTCCCCTGAAAATTTCCTACTCCCTCTGAAATTCTCAGGAGGATATGTAATAGTAACCCTTTTCTGTTAAGTTCTGACCCCACTTATTAATATCTTGTTTCTTTCAGGAAAAAAAAATTGTAATGGCAACAGCTTTGATGTTTTTATCCTTTCTTCTTTAAGAAGCAGTTTTTGTACAGGCTGAACCTCAATATCAGATATCAAGATGTATTACAAAGCCACTGTTCTGAAAATACTCTGGTACTGGCACAAGAACAGACATATAGACCAATGGAATAGAATAAAGAACACAGAAACTGACGCAAATCACTACACTTAATTAATATTTGACAAAGGAAGCAAGAACATGCAATGGAGTCAAGAGAGTCTCTTATTTTTAATATATTTTATTGATTTTTTACAGAGAAAAAGGGAGAGGGTTAGAGAATTAGAAACATTGATGAGAGAGAAACACTGATCAGCTGCCTCTTGCACACCCCCTACTAGGAATGTGCCAGCAACCAAGGTACATGCCCTTGACCAGAATCAAATCTGAGACCTGAACCAAACCGGTTTTGGCTCAAAACAGTCTCTTACATGGTGTTGGGAAATTTCGTCAGACACATGTGAAAAAAATGAAACTAGACTATCAACTTACACCATACACACAAAAAAACTCAACATGATACAAGATTTAAACGTAAAATGGGAAATCATAAAAATATTTCAGGAATCCACAGGCAACAAAATCTCAAATATATGCTAAAACAATATCTTCATCGATACAGCTCCTAGAGCAAAGGAAACTAAAGAGAAAATAAACAAATGGGACTACATCAAAATAAAAAGCTCCTACACAGCAAAATAAACCATCAATAAAAGAACATGAAAACCCACTGTATGGGAGAACATATTTGCCAATGATATGTCTGATAAGGGTTTAATCTCCAATATTTATAGGGAACTCATACAACTTAACAAAAGGAAGATAAGCAACCCAAACAAAAAATGGGCAAAGGACATAAATTTATACTTTTTGAAGAAGGCAGAAGGAAAGACAAGAGACATATAAGAACCTGATCAAAGTCACTAATCATCTGAGAGATGTAAATCAAAATGACAATGAAGTATCATCTCATGCCTGTCCTAATGGCTATCATCAACAAATCAGCAGATGACAAGTGCTGGAGAGGATGTGGAGAAAAAGGAACCTTAGTGCACTGCTGGTAGGAATGCAAACTGGAGCAGCCACTGTGTAGAACAGTATGGAGTTTCCTCAAAAAACTAAAAATGGAACTCCCATTTGACCCAGTGATCCCAGTTCTAGGAATATATCCCAAAAAAGTAGAAACACCTATCAGAAAGGACATATACATCCCTATGTTCATAGCAGCACAATTTACAATAGCTAAGATTTAGAAGCAGCCTAAGTGCCCACCAGCAGATGAGTGAATTAAAAAAACAAAACAAAACTGTGGTACATTTATACAATGGAATACAATGCTGCTGTAAAAAGGAAGGAAGCCTACCATTTGCAGTAGCATGGGTGGAGCTGGAGAGCATTATATTAAGTGAAATAAGCCAGTTAGGGAAAAATAAATATCACATCATCGCACTCATTTATGGAATATAATGAAGAACATAAACTGATGAACAAAACCAGATCCAGAGGCAGAGAAACATCAATCAGATGCTTGAACCTCAGAGGGAAGGTAGTGGAGAGTGGGGGTAAGAGGGAGAGATCAACCAAAGGACTTGCATGTATGCATATTAGTATAAGCAATGGATGCAGACAACAAGGAGTGGGGGTGAGGACAGGATTGTGGGGGAAGACAATGGGGCAATAAGAACACATTTGTAATACCTTAATCAATAAAGGGGGGGAAAAAATCTTAACTCTTGAATTAGGTCATTTGGAATCTGGCTCTCTGCTACTTCTCCGTACTCAGATGCTGCCCGACTCCCCTCTCCAGTGGTGGATTCAAACACATAGCTCAGGCCAAGGTACTTTAAAAGTTCAAAAATTAGTTTGAACTCCAATTGAGAACCATTGCTCTCAATAATTATTTATTATTTCCTATAAAACCCTGAATCATATCCTTGGTATGGGAACCATGCCAGGTCCCCAGAGAGTCAAGGCTGGTAGGAGCACAGAAGCCTTGTTATCAATACACCAAACAAAAATGGCCAAAGGCCACTCTGAGCATGTGCATAAATGGGATGATCAAGGACTCTGAGCCTGGGAATCCTAATCAGGCCAAGGGAAATCTCACGATATGCTGTGCCCTTCAATAGCCAATAAGATTGATGTAACTATTAGCACAAAGCCTTCTTTGTCTAAATAATATAAAAATAGGTAACTGACCAGCCAGTAGACTGGAGTATGGTATGGGGAGAGAGCAGCTAGGATGGGGGGTGTAAAGTCTGCTAGAGAGAGCAGCTGGTCAGGAGAGACAGGAAGGAGAAGCTGCTGAACACGAGAGCTCAGTACCACTACAATGTGAGATGTGAGGCAGTGGGTCTAGAAGGCAGCATGCAGCTGCTCAGATAATAGCTGTAGGTATAGAGAGTGATGCTGCTTTATAAGAAAAATATACACTGTGTAGCCAGATTATTATGATCTCTGAAAGCATAATAATCTGGCTACTCAGTATAGACTGACCACAGAATTGGGATTTTAAAATAAGGTTTTTCCATGTATAAGAACTGCATTATGGGTAGTTATAAAGAAGCAGAGGACTTACTAGCCATAGGCTGGGGGCCACTATCTCCTAGTCCCTTGACATATCAAGATTTGCAAGATTTCCCTTATACATAAGTACATTGAGTGGCCAGATTATTATGCATTTAGAGATCATAATAATCTGGCCACTCAGTGTATGTTCACCAGCCAGTGTCTGGCTGCCTGTCTATATGGACTTTGCTGTGAGGACTGTTCTTGTCTGATGGCTATATATCTGACAGTTTCTGCAATAAAGATTCATTCTTATACACACACAACCTCTCATGGCTTCTCCGTCTAAAACCTAGCGTCCTGGGAGGTCCAGCCCAGGCAGAGGGGCTCAGACCCAACACCTGCTGTGAAGTGAGCAGAGGATAGAGGAGGAACTTGGACCAAATTCCCAACAGTTAGTACACTGGGCAGGTTTTGGGCAGGAATCAGCCCTGTAGTAGTCAATTGGGAGAATTTAGAAGAATATATGGACTCAGAGCAAGTCAGACTAGCAGAGCTATGCGGTGGTCTTGCTGCTGGCTCTGACACTTAGGAATAAATTAAATATGAAAACTCTATGCTAACTTTATAATCAAAACCCAAACTAAGGGCAAAAATATTTTCATAGAAATTGAATGAGACAGTACAGATCAATCTCTTAAATCACTGTTTTTCCAAAGAATCATATTAGCACATATTAAAATATACCTGTCTCATATAAAACCATTCTAATTTAGAATATTGGTAGCAACAAAGCATACATAAGCCAAATATTTGCGGAGGCTTTCAGCATAGCCTTCCCAAACATATTTCTAGCCAAGTCTACTTAGTGTATCCACTGGCCTAGCACTTATTAATTACTTTATTAATTAAAGCACTTTATTAATTAAATAAAGCACTTTATTAATTACTCAATAAATACCATTAAGTAAATTGATGCATAAATGAAGAAACGAATGAATTACATCACTTGGCTTTTAACCAGACTGAGCTATGACATGTTAATAGCCTTATACGCTCACATTAACATGATTTTTATAGATGTAACTAGTATTTGCTATAAGAGGTTCAGAAATTGGGCCTCATGAAATTTTTTATATTCTTTGATTTTGAAGACCCTAACATATCACTTAATTTAGGTTTTAGGAAATGTATTATGGTTACCTACTTCTGATTCACTACTTGATTAAGTCTCTCATTCTTCAAAGCCCAGCTCAAAAATAAAACTCTATCAAATCTTATCTGGAACCAACAATTCCACTTCTTGAACTTAATTCCAAAGAAATAATTGGGAAAGTATGTAGAAATATTCAAGGATGTTTAGTATTAAAAAAATTGGTAAGTAAAAAGAATATGGAAAATATTATTCCATTTTTAACACATATGTATATAAAAGGACATTTGAAAAAATAAATATTTTCCAAAATTGAATCACATTGAAGTATTAAAAGTGACTAGTATGGCATGGTGGAATTATATGTAATTCAAAAAGAATTCTTATTCATTTCTTTATTTTTTATAATAATCATGTATTACTTGTGTTATTTCAGAAGGGACAAATAAAAATAAATGTTGTGAATTTTTAGCTAATCATATCCCCACACTTGTAAGAAGCACAAAATAAAATTTAAAGATTGTCACTGGCAGGCAGAGGCAGTTAGAGGTGTTCAGGCTGGCAGAGGGGGGACAATTAAAGGTGATCATGCAGGTAGGCCGGTCAGCAGTTAGAAGCCAGTGGGATCAGGCCTACACTGGTAGTCAGACATCCCCACACGGGTACCAGATTAGAGAGGGTGCAGGCTGGGCTGAGGGGACCCCCCTCCATGCATGAATTTCATGCACCAGGCCTTTAGTAAATAAATGAAGATGTAAAAGACTTAAAAATACTATCTTAAAAATTTGACCTAATTTATATTTACAGGACACACCACTCAATAAAAGCAATATGCAAATTCATCCAAATGTTTATGGATAATATTTTCAACTAAATGAAAAATAAGATGCGACATTTCAAATTTGTATCATAAAATAAGATTATGTTTAGAGAATAATTTATATCTATAGGATGGGGAAAAAGTAGGTTATAGTTGTTCCTACAGAAAAATAATATAATAATTAATAAATAATGATGCAAAAATAAACCATTTCATGTACTCACAACTGTAAACCTATTTTTGCTCCACCCTGTATCCTATCTAATAAAAGAGTAATATGCAAATTAACCATCACTCCATGACAAAATGGCGACACCCATAGCCACAAATGGTAATGCCCAGTCATCTCAGCTCATTTCAGTCATCTCAGATCTACCAAAGTCCCCCATTTTGAGGGCTGTTTCTGAGAATCTGCAGAATGCTTCCCAGAGGCCCTCCTGACCCTTTATAAAAAAAAACACACAAATTCACTCCCCAAGGCCCAATCCCCTCCCAGCAGTGACAGCCTGGGGTCTCAACCACTGAGTCACACCAGCCAGGCAAATATAGAGGAATCTTAAATGTTTCTTTTTCAAAAAATATATTTTATTGATTTTTTTTTACAGAGAGGAAGGGAAAGGAACATCTATGAAAGAGAAACATTGATCAGCTACCTCCTGCACACTTCCCACTGGGTATGTGCCCCCAACTAATGTACATTCCCTTGACCAGAATAGAACCTGGAACCCTTGAGTCTACAGGCTGATGCTCTATCCACTGATCCAAACCCATTAGGGCTGTCCAATATGTTAAAGAAAAATCCCTGTCTAATAAAGAGGAAATATGCAGGGGAGGACATTTGGGGGTGACTGAGTTGTCAGGGGAGAGCAGTTGGGGACAATTGGGCTGGCAGGGGAACAGTTAGGCATCAGTCAGATTGGCAGGGGAGTGGTTAGGAGGTGATCAGGCTGGCAGGCAGAAGTGGTTAGGGGCAGGCAGGCAGGCAGGCAAGCAGTTTGAAGCCAGCAGTCCTAGATTATGAAAGGGATATCTGACTGTCTGTTCAGACCCAATCCCATGGATCAGACCTGAACAGGCAGTCGGACATTCCCTGAGAGCTCCCAGATTGGAGAGGGTGCAGGTTGGGCTGAGGGACATCCTTTCCAGTGCACGAATTTCATACGTCTGGCCTCTAGTATTACTATATTAATAGAAAAAAAGATCTAAAATCTATTATCTAATCTTCTACTTTAAAATTGTTAGGAGAAAATTAAACCCAAAGTAAGTAGAAAGAAATAAATGATAAAGGTAGGATAGAGAAGAAATCAATTGAAAATTAAAAATAGAGAAAAAAATTCCCCAAACTGCTTCTTCAAAATTAATCAAGAAACATTATAAAAATATAGTTAGAATTATAAGAACAAAAAAGAAGACACAAATGATCAGTGTCAACAAATAAAAAGAACAACTTACTTCAGAACAGAAGGACTGAGGATATTATGAAAACTTTATGGCACCTTAGAGGATAATTTTCCAAAAAAAACCTTAAACTTTTATGTATTGTTTGAAACACTATTTTAGAATCTGTTCCCATCAACTATGTGATCACTATTCATTGAAATTACTTTTAAAATATTTATGCTAAACTCCAGAAATCCATTACCCCAGCTTTATCTATGTTTTCCTCTATCACAGTTTTTCCTAATTAGTCTACACAGCTCTAATGATAAAGACTTTTAGCACTTTTGTTTTTAAAAAGGGAAACTAAAGACCAGAGAAGTAGAACAAATTTTCTAAACATGACTGTGGTGGATTTCTTAATTAAGAATATCAAACTTACTGTCATTTAGGCACATTGCCTGTTTGCTGCCAAGGCAGATAAATCTTCATTGCAGATAAAGATATAAAAAACAAAAATTTCTTTTTTATCCATCCTCTCCATATTGGTAAAAAGCAACAACAACAAAAAAGCAACAATCTAGAATATGCTCACACATATGAAAGGAAAACTAAATCATACTATGCTGATAACTATGGGGCTCTCAGTTTTCTGGTATGTTTGTGTGTGTTCATTTATTTTAAATTTGTAGTCACTAATTCTCTGATGCCATAGCAAAGAGATTAGAGACAACTAACAACTAAATGTACTCTGGTCCAGGCTATAAACAGACGACTACACCAAAGGGAGCCAACCTGCCTAAGATAACAATTCAATTGAGCAATATTATCTGTCAAGTCATAATTATTAATATCTTTATAGTCCAGCTTGAGACTTCAGCAACTCTCCTCCTTATCAGTCTCAAAAGTTACCCAGGTGATCTGAACAAAGTAGCAGAGAAAACAATATGAACACTTTATGATTGCTTCTTTCTTCCAGAATGCATAATCAAAGTTTGAATAAATATTTTCTAATCAATTGAAAGATCAACCATGGAAAGTAATAGCTATATACATGCTATAGAATTTAAGTACCCATGAATTTTGTGGGGAAGGGGTTTCAATCCATGTCTTCTATCCTAAAAACATAGCACTAGAAATTACATTGGAGAAAGAGAATTAACAGAGAAGGAAACAGATCATGTTACTTCTAGGCTATTATCCCCTTGGTCCTGATGCTTGCTCTGAAACATTGTAACAGAATAAACTCATTAACAAAAAGGAGGTGAAGGATAGTGGAAAGCTCCTAGGAATAATCAATAGCTGCTATAAATACTTGAATCGCTATCATTTTAGGGGGGATTTTTTCTTTCATGAAAGGCAGACAATAGTGATATGAATTTGCATACAGTAAAATGTAGAAGAATTGGGAAGAATGGCTCAAAGGATTAAATATACACATTCCTAGAAATAAAAAAGAGAGAGAAAAGTATGATATGACTGGATATAACTAGGAAATCAATATTGAGGGGGAAAAACATAAGTTTTCATTAAATCCTCCTTAACTTTTATACAATATAAACACAGACCTTTGTCACCATAAACTGGGATGCAAGAAATGCACTCAATCCCACGAGGTCACACAGACATGTTGGCTGACTGAGCATGAAGAAAGAAAGACTGAGTATAAAGCATTATTTTCTGAACAAACCTATATAAATCACATTTCATGAAACCACTCAGATTATCATAGAGAGAAAATGCTTTAAATGAAGGGCTCCCTCATTGAAGAAGGAATGTAGGAAAATTTACGAAGACACATTTTACCACCTTCACAGAAATAACTGGAATTGTAGAAGGGAGCTACCCTGTTTCCCCAAAAATAAGACAGTGTCTTATATTAATTTTTGCTCCCAAATATGCGCTAGGTCTTATTTTCAGGGGATGTTTTATTTTTCCATGAAGAAGACTATGGTACACATTTATTGTTGAACAAAAAAAAAAAAAAGGAAATTTATTACCTGTGTAGTAGTTGTCATCACAAACCAGCTCACTGATTGGCCACAGCGCAGCCGGAGCTGTTCAGGCAGAGCGAGGTCTCTTTAAATCAGGAGTCAGATGCCTTACGGTAGCTTCGGGGGCCTTATATTCAGGGGAGGCCTTATTAAAAGAGAGGTCTTATTTTCGGGGAGATGCCTTATATTACAGCAAGAGGCAAAACTGGAAGTAGGTCTTATTTTCAGGGGATGTCTTACTTTCAGGGAAACAGAGTATGAGAAGTTAATCAGTGATGATATCACAAAAATATCTGTTTTCCAGCACAATTCACAGAATTCCAGGAAGGGATACTCCAGATCTAAAAATAAGAAAACAAAAAATACCAACACTGCATTTTCTAAGAGTAGTGAAAAATTATTTTGGCAAATTTAAAAAGTATTATAATTTGACAAGCTTAACATATATGAAGTACTGTTGCCTTAATTGGATAAAAACTCATTAGTAACATTATTAATATGTTGGTTACCACAAATTTTTCTGTTCATTTTTTTAAATTGATAATCATATTTCAAAACAAATCCAAACCTCTCAGCTGAACATTTGAGGACTTCTATGAAGGGACTTCAGTGTGTCTGGGCCACTGACAATTTTCATGGCTCCACTCTTGAGTGCCTCTGATCAGTTCTGATCAGACTAGACTTCAATCTTATTTTTTGTATTTTCTCCTATTTTCTATCTTACTATCATCCACTTTTCTCTTTATATTCCCTAAGACTCTCCTTGGTTTTCCAAAATCTAAAACTTCTTCCAAGAAGGAAATCCAGAATTATCTTCTCAAAAGTAGTAGAAATATATAGGGTGTGGCAAACATAGCTTTACAGTTGTTTGTATGGAAAATAATATAACAACCAATAAATAATACAAGAGTAAACTCTGTTTCGTATATCACAACTATAAACCTACTTTTGCCTACTCTGTAATAAAATGCCACGAGTTGGCAGACACATTAAAAAAATCCTAGTACTACTAATCACTGCTATGTGATTTGAAGCAAATTTATTTTATAAATGTGAAATAATGTACCCATTATCTGTTACATTACAGGTACTCAATAAGAACTAATTTCTTTTCTGTACCCATTTATCATGTAGTGCAGTTGTTATGATCTTTATATTTTACCTTTCTCTATAATCTAATTTATATATTACCTTTCTCTATAATCTATTTTCATGAGACACCCATTCCATGTGATGCAGGTGATCTCTCCCTGTTAACACCGCCACTACATGTGTGGTGGCCACATGACACAGATCAGCAAATAAGAGTACTCCATCTACACACATTCTCCAAAATGCAGCAATTAGCTCAGGAATGAGTATTTCTCCCATCAATCAGGTCAATCCCTAGAAATTTTGCTGGACCCTGAAGAACTGGACACTAGTCATTCAGGTATATGACTATGCCATTGAAGCAAGCCTGGAGATGTCAGAGATCAGCTTTGCTATCATGCTAGGAAGTCAGCCACCAAATTAAACCAACTAAGGGAAAAATGGATCTCAACTATAGAAAGACAATATCCTGATAACACCATTTTTATCTCTGAATCCATCATGTCTGAGCTCTAATTATAAACTTTTCATTTATAGGAGTCAATGAATTCTTTTTGGATTAACATAGTTTCCACAAGTTTCCTGTCACTTTTACAAGATAGCTCTGACTAACACAGAAATATCAGGAAGTGGGATATTGCAAATGACAGAAATAAAAATGTGGACAGATTAAAGTAACATAGGTGAGACCCTGAAAGGTCAATGCCGTGCCTAGATGAGAGATTATCTTGCCTTTCTTTGCTTTGGGATTAAGTGTTTTATTGGTTGTAAGTCTATTTCCATTTCCAGGCAGTGGCATTTTCAAATGATAACATATGGGAAGAAAGGTGTTGAGCAGTGCAGAAATAAATGGTTTCTATGAGGAATCAAACTAGCTCTTTATAACTTATACTAGATGCCTGGTACACAAAATTAATGCATGAGTGGAGTCCTTAGGCCTGGACAACGATCAGGACCAATCAGAGCCTTCCTGCCGGTTGCCTGCTGCTGGCTGGGGCCTACAAATGGGGATAGGAACTGCAGGAGATTGGTCAGCCATGGGAGGTTGGTTGTGGGAGCATACTGAGCACCAGGGGCCAGCTCCTGCATTGAGCATCTGCCCCTTGGTAGTCAGTATGCATCATAGTGATCAGTTATTCTGGTTGTTCCATTTTTCTGGTCGCTTAGGATTTTACATATATATAGACTAGAGGGCCGATGTGTGAAATTCATGCATTGGGAGGGGCGGGGGGAGCTCAGCCTGGCCTGCACCTTCTCCAATCCAGGAACCCTCAGTTTAGGCACGACACACAGGGATCAGGCCAAAACTGGCAGTTGGCATCCCTCTTGCAACCTGGGACTGCTGGCTCCTAACTACTCACCTGCCTGCCTGCCTGATCACCCATAACCCCTCTGCCTGCCTGCCTGGACACCCCTAACTGCCTTTGCCTCAGCCCCTGACATTGTAGCTTTGTCTGGAAGGATGGCCAAAAGACATCTGGTCTATCTGGTTTAGCATATTACCCTTTTGTTAGTATAGATAATGAAAACACTTAAAAAAAAGAAAAAGAAAAAGAAATGGCAGTAGATTGTGATAACCATAGTTTCTATCTGTTCACCCTACTTTTTCTCATCTTTCTCTTGTTACACAACATGTATTTCTCATGGAAACTCCATTTTATGACCCCCATACATCCATCCTCACTTTCCACAGGGATAAGCACATGACCTAAGATAGGCCAATCAGAGCACCCTACTCCCAAGGATATTCAGGATGGTACATGATCTAGACAGGAACAATCATAACCTTCCTTGGGAATTTAGCTGCAAGTAACCGAAAAGAGGCATATTCTTTTAGTTAAAACGTCTAGCTATAAGGACAATATGAGTTCCATGTCTTTCCTCTAATAGCTGATTTCTCCTACCAATTATGAGGACACTGACTAAGATTATAGCCAACACAGAAGAAATAAGAGATGATTGATGGGAGTAGAATATGTAACTGAATGTCCTCCATTTAGCCCAGAGGTAACTCTCTCCCCCTATATTTCTCACTTATGTGAACAATAAATCAATTTTTCCTAAAATAATTAGTCTAGGGTTTCTGTCATTAGCCAATATGAATTCTAAATAACACATTATTTGGTTAGTGCTTGCATTGCACTTGCAAATATTCTCTAGTTTTTTTCATGCATATGTTTCTTCTGATTAAACAGTAGCAGAAGAAAAGACATTGTAGCATTGATTTTTCTTTTCCATTCTTTATAGTTCCACTAGAACAGTGGTTCTCAACCTTTCTAATGCCACGACTCTTTAATACAGTTCCTTGTGTTGTGGTGACCCCAACCATAAAATTATTTTTGTTGCTACTTCATAACTGTAATTTTGCTACTGCTATGAATCACAATGTAGATATCTGTGTTTTCCAATGGTCTTAGGCTCTACAGCATTGGTTCTCAACCTGTGGTAACCACTGGCAGGGGTGCCTAAGACCATTGGAAAACACAGATATTTACATTAGGATTCATAACAGTTGCAAAATTACAGTTATAAAGTAGCAACAAAAATAATTTTATGGTTGGGGGTCACCACAACACGAGGAACTGTATTAAAGGGTTGTGGCATTAGAAAGGTTGAGAACCACTGCACTAGAACATTACAATTCGTTAAATGAAAATTTTCTAACTATAATAAAAATTTATAGCCAGTTATTCTTTCAGTTTTAGGACCACATTTAATTACTTTTCTCCAAAAATACCTAAGGCTTTATCATCCCAAACAAAATATCACACAAAGATCTGAGAAGCTCTGGTTTTCACTCCCTTAGAAGCTCCTCAATGGTTTTCAGCTTTTATGTAAAAGACCCATTAAATGCTACATTTCTTTTTAAATCATGAAAAATGTTTTAAACTCATAAAGCAACTAACCTAGCCAGCAGTAATCCCAGCAGAATCACCAGAGTCACATGATAACCCTTTTCCATGTCTTTAAAGGGACCAGATAGAAACAGAAAGTTACCTAAAAAGGAACCCCCATGAGACTAGCAAATGATTTCTCAACACAAATACATTAGGCCAAAAAGGAATGGAATAAAATATAGAAAGTCAAGCAAAGGGAGGGTCTGAATCCAAGAATACTGTACCCTTCAAGGCTTTCAATCAAAATTGAAGGTGAAATCAGAAGCTTCACAGACAAAAAAAAGGACTAAGGGAATATATTATCACCAAACCAGCACTGCAAGAAATGTTAAAGAGTCTGCTATAATAAAAAGAAATAGGAAGTGAAGAAGGAACTTGGGGGTAAAGACTAAAAATGGCGACAGATGAGTACCTATCAATAATAACTTTAAATGTAAACAGATTAAATACTCCAATCAAAAGACATAGGGTAACTGATTGGATAAGAAAACATGATCCATATATCTGCTGTCTACAAGAAACCTACCTCAGAAAAAGAGATGCACACAGATTGAGGGTGAAGGGATAGAAGAAGGTATTTCAGGCAAATGGAAATGAACAAAAAGCAGGGGTTACAATACTTATATCTGGCAAATTTGATTTCAAAGTGAAGGACATAATAAGAGATAAAGAAAGCCATTTCATAATACTAAAGGAAAGAATCCAACAAGAAGAAATAATTCAGATAAACATATATGCACTCGATATAGGAGCACCTAAATACATAAAAAAGTCCTGGAGGATAACAAAGGAGAGACTGATAGCAATACAGTCATAGTAGGAGACTTTAATACCCCTCTGTCACCACGAACACATCCTCTAAACTAAAAATCAGAAAAGAAACATCAATCCTAAATGACTCACTAGACCAGATGGAATTAATTGACATCTTCAGAACATTTCACCCAAAGCCACAGAATATACATTCTTCTCCAGTACACATGGGTCATTTTCAAAGATAGATCATATGTTGGGTCATAAGAAAAGTCTCTTCAAATTCAAAAAGGTAGTAAATCATATCAAGCATTTTCTCAGACGACAGTGGCATAAAACTGCAAATCAACTATAATAAAAACAATAAATAGAAATAAAACACATGGAGACTAAACAGCATGCTATTAAACAATGACTTGATAAACACAGAGATCAAGGAAGAAATAAAAAAAATCATGGCAACAAATGACAATGACAACACAACAATACAAAATTTACGGGACATAGTAAAAGCTGTCTTCAGAGCAAAATTCATAGCCCTACAAGCCTACTGCAAAAACAAAACAAAAAAAAAAAAACAGGAAACAATGTTAATAAATTTCCTAATCCTACAACTCAAAGAGCTAGAAAGAGAGTAACAAGAAAAGCCCAGTTTAAGAAGAAGGAAGGAAATAGTAAAGATCAGAGCAGAGATAAACAACATGGAGATGAAAGAAACAATTCAAAAGTTAAACAAAACTAAGAGCTGGTTCTTTGAAAGGATAAACAAGATTGATAGACCTTTAGCCAGGCTCACCAAGAAGAAAAGAGAGAAGACCCAAATAAACAAAATCAGAAATGAAAGAGGAGAAATAACAACAGATCCCACTGAAATACAAAGCATTGTTAAAAATACTATGAACAATTCTATTACAAAAATTGGAAACCTGCAAGAAATGGACATTTTCCTAGAAAAATATAACCTTCCAAAACTCAATCAGGAAGAATCTAAACATCTCAATAGTCCAATAACTATGGAAGAAATTGAAGCAGTCATCAAAAAGTTTCCAGCAAACAAAAGCCTGGGACCAGATGGCTACAGAGGAGAGTTTTACCAAACATTTAAGGAAGAATTAAAACCTATCCTCCTCAGACTATTCAAAAATATTCAAGAAGGAGGAACACTTCCAAACACCTTCTATGAAGCCAGCATCACCCTAATAACAAAACCAGATAAAAACAGCACAATAAAAGAGAATATTAGGCCAATATCTCTCATGAACATAGATGACAAAATCCTCAACAAAACTCTAGCAAATTGGAACCAGTAGTACATCAGAAAGGTCATACACCATGACCAAGTAGGATTCATCCCAGGAATGCAAGGATGGTACAATATCCGCAAATCAATAAACGTGATACATCACATAAACAAATTGAGAGATAAAAATCACAGTCATATCAATTGATGCAGAAAAAGCATTTGACAAAATCCAACACCCTTTCTTAATAAAAACTAAAATCATTTCCCCTAAGAACAGGAGCAAGACAGGGATGTTCACTCTCACCTCTCCTGTTCGACATAGTACTGGAAGCATTAGCCATTGCAATTAGACAAGAAGAAGAAATGAAAGGCATCCAAATTGGATAAGAAGAAGTAAAGCTGTCCTTATTTGCAGATGACATGATACTGTATGTAAAAACCTGAAGGACTCCATCCCAAAACTAATTGACTTAATAAATAAAATCAGCAATGTAGCAGGATACAAAATTAATGCCAAGAAATCTATGGCATTTCTATACACTAATATTGAAATTACAGAAACAGAGACTAAAAAAGTGATCCCATTTACTATCGCACCACAAAAATAAATATACCTAGGAATAAACCTAGCTAAGACCTATATGTAGAAAACTAAAAACACTAAAACTAAAACACTGAAAAAAGAGATAGATGGAAGAGCATACCATGCTCATGGATTGGGAGAATCAACATCATTAAAATGTCCATACTACCCAAAGCAATCTATAGATTCAATGTACTACCCATTAAAATACCAATTATGTATTTCACAGACCTAGAAAGAATTCTTAAAAAATTCGTCTGGAACAAAAAAAAATTCCGCGAATAGCCATAGAAATCCTGAGAAGAAGAATAAAGTAGGATGGATCTCAATAGCATATTTCAAGCTATATTACAAAGTAACTGTTCTCAAAACAGCCTGGTACTGGCACAAGAACAGACATATAGACCAATAGAATAGAATAGAGAACCCAGATATCCACCCAAATCACTATGCTCAATTAATATTTGACAAAGGAGGCATGAACATACAATGGAGTCAAGATAGCCTCTTCAATAAATGGAGTTGGAAAAATTGGGCAAATACATGCAAAAAAAAATGAAACTGGACAACCAAGTTACACCAAGTACAAAAATAAACTCAAAATGGATACAGGACTTAAAGATTAGATGGGAAACCGTAAAAATACTAGAGAAATCCACAGGCAGCACAATCTCAGACATATGCCGAAAGAACTTCTTCACTGATAGTGCTCCAAAAGCTGTGGAAGCTAAAGAAAAAATAAACAAATGGGACTACACCAAAATAAAAAGCTTTTTCATGGCAAAAGAAACCATCAAGAAAACAACAAGAAAGCCCACTGTATGGGAGAACATATTTGCAAATGTTATCACTGATAAAGGTTTAATCTCCAAAATATACAGCCAATTTACACAACTTAATAAAAGGAAGATAAATGATCCAATAAAAAAAAATGGGCAACAGACCTAAATGATACCTTTTCAAAAGATGACAGAAGGAAGGCCAAGAGACACATGAAAACCTGTTCCAAGTCACTAATTATCCAAGTAATGCAAATCAAACCACCATGTGATACCATCTTAAACCTGTCAGAATGGCAATCATGAACAAATCAACAAACCACTAGTGTTCTTGAGGATGCGGAGAAAAAGGAACCCTTGTGCACTGTTGGTGGGATTGCAGACTGGTGTAGCCACTGAGGACAACAGTATGGAGTTTCATCTTAAAACTCAAAATAGATCTCCCATTTGACCGAGCAATTCCACTCTTAGGAATATATCCTAAGAAATTAGAAATGCCAATTAGAAAGAATTTATACACCCTATGTTCATAGCAGCATAATTTACAATAGCTACAATTTGGAAACAGCCTAGGTGCCCGTCAGCAGACTACCGTCAGAAAACTACGGTACATGTAAACAATGGAATCCTATGCTGCCATAAAAAAGAAGGAATTCTTACCATTTGCAGCAACCTCGATGGAACTGGAGAGCCTTATGCTAAGTAAAATAAGCCAGTCAATGAAGGAGAAACACCACATGATCTCACTCATTTTTGGATAATAAAGAACATTATAAACTGCTGAACAAAAGGATAGACACAGAAGCAGTAACGCATCAAAAAGACTGTCAAATTACAGCAGAAAGGTTAAGGGGAGATGGGTAGATAAAAGATCAACTGAAGGACTTGTATGCATGCATATAAGCATAACCAATGAACACAAGACACTAGGGGTTAGGGTATGCCTGGGAGGGGGTGCAATGGTGAGAAATGTATACATGTAACACAATAAAAAATTATTAAAAAAATAGTCTTACCTCACTTGCAAATAAAAGTGAATTTTAGCTTCTATATAAATATTGAGGATGAGGAACTGCTACTTTTACCAGAACTAGGAGCAAAGATAGAGAAAAAGTGGATACCCAATATCTCCCTGAATTATTGCTTCTTTAACATGAGAAGAGGCTAGAGTGGGAAAAGGAATTATTTTTTACAAATATGATGAAATAGGAAAGACAGACACTAAGATGTGAAATAGCAATGCCAGTGGGCCTATAGGTTTATAAATTGCTTCCCTGAGTTTGCATCACAACAATTTTCACTCACTCTGAAGATTTCTCAAGGGCAAAGAATGTTTTCCTCTCCTTGCAAACAATTCCAGTTGCAGCAGGAATAAGACATAGTGGGTATATCCAGGCAGAAAAGCTAATAAAGCGAATCTGATAAAAGGAGGTCTGGAATTAAATCTTTTCCAAATGGTCTTGCTCTCTCCAGGGGAAGAAGTACTTAGTGAATTCGTCACACATTAGCCAACTATGCATGTAAGAAAAGATGGCCTTAAATAAAAATTAAAATCTAAAAGAAACATTGATAAAGGTCCTGGATTCTTCCATCACTCACGTCAATATTATTAAGTGAGTTGCCCTATCTTGTTCATTTCAAACTTTAGGACCCCAGCTTTATTAAGAAGAAAAAGAAGAAGAAGAAGAAGAAGAAGAAGAAGAAGAAGAAGAAGAAGAAGAAGAAGAAGAAGAAGAAGAAGAAGAAGAAGAAGAAGAAGAAGAAGAAGAAGAAGAAAAAGAAGAAGAAG
>PVJN01002791.1:32992-112293 GCA_004026805.1 Lasiurus borealis | reverse complement strand
TGGGAACACGTCTTCCCCTTTCTCTCGCAATCCAGAGCTGGATGGGAACTTTTCTCGGAGGAAAAGGGTGCAGCCTCGTCCTTTTTTGCAGACTTGTGAACTGTAGGTCTCAGAGAGCAAGGAAATCCAAGACCCTGGCGTGCTCCGAACGCAGAGGCTGGACAAAGAAACGCGAGCGTTCGTGGCTGACCCTCGAGTGCAGTCCAGCCAAACCCCAGCAGGTCTCTCCTGAGGGGTCTGGCTGAGGGGCGACCCGGCCTGTGGCCCAGGGGTTAGGATCAGATGAGCTGAGACCGGGTTTCCAAACGGCAGCGATCAGTCACTGAAGTGAACCGTGGATCCATCAGGGGACAGCTTCCCAGACGGGGACGCACATGTCCCTCTCGGCCTTGACCAGTCGAGATCCCAGGACGCCACGGAGGGAAGTGGGGTCAGGGGGAGGCCCAGAGCCAGCGTGTGCACACGGATGCGCTCATCCCTGTTTCTGACCGCGTTCCAAAGGATCTTAGGGTTCTTCCCACAATGACGGAAATACCCCAACAGCTAATTCATTCTTCTCCAGGCAGCATCACAGGCGCACCCTGTGCCCGCCTGCGGGAAATAGGAAAGGCCTGATTTTCCTTAGGCCCCAAATGCGCGGGGAACTTAGACTTTGGTCCTTTAGATGAGGCCAGTATTATTAAAAAATAGTGGATTCAGAAAGAGGGTAAAAGCTCGGACTAGAGTGCTGTTGTGGCTCTGGCAGCGGAACGCATCCGCGGAACGCATCGGCGGAGCGTGCCAATCAGGAGGAGCCGAGTGGGATGCACTTGACAAGGCTCGGGCCTCGCAGCGGGAAGGAACCTGCCCGGTGCCCGCCTCGCGCCGGCTCTGCTGCCTCTAGTCCCTGCTCCCGAGTCTCTAGGCCTGGAGAGCAGCAAGGGCTTCCTCCTCTGCTCCCATCACACGCTTTTCAGCTCCTGGAAAGTTCTAGAAAGATGGTGCCTAGCCCCTGTGACCGGTGTTCTCTGCAGTGTGACCTTTGGGAAAGAGATTGCAGGGTAAGCTGTTGGCCAGCGCAGTCCCGCGGCATCCATGCATGCGGCTTCCCACCCAAAGGCCTGATTTCTGGGTGTCCGCACCCCACCTTCTTGCTTCTCTACCAGAAACGGGAGCTGGTCCTTGGAATCGGTGTCGGGTTAAACATGCCTTCGCATATTTGGTTCTTCCTCTGCCAGGACTTCTGTTTCCTTGTGTGAAGCCAGGAGAACGGGGAGTGGGAGCAATGAGCTTCGTGCTAACGGGGTCCCCCCATGAAAGCCGTGAGATAGATGAGCTTCGCCTGTTGCATGAACGGCCTGCGAGTCGTTTTGTGGCCGGGAGACAGGACACAGTGTCTGAGGAGCACGTGGCCAGGGTTTGGTGACGTCACTGCATCACCACGCTAAGCCCATAGTTGACGCAGTTCATTTAAGTGGCTCTGGATGGGGAAGCAGACCAGCATTTCCGTGAGTGGTTTTGGAGAAGCCCCACCGACAAGCTTACACCAAATGAATCCTCAGACCAGGAGGGAGCGTGTGCCTACTGTGCCCTTTGAACCCAGCATTCCAGAGAATTCCACGGCACAGCCCGTGGATAAACGCTCTTACTGATGCAGGCTCAGTTAACAGGGCGAGGAAGCCACTGGGAGGGAAGGTTCCTTCCTTATTTTCGGGAAGAATGGGCCTCGGTACAGGACTTCCCCCGTGGGTCAGGGAAGCGGGTCACTGCCGCAGCCCAGGTCCCCGGCGGAGGACGCCAGGAGGACGCCAGGCCGCGCACAGGCGGAAAACACACCCGACAGAGCGGGAGGGAGCAGAGCGGCAGTGAGAGCCGAGAGGCGTCACACCAGCCAAGGACAGCTGTTTGCAAGCAGAGCCTCCTCGGGGGCGAATGCCACCACCAAACACGACAGCGCGGAGAGGGACCTCGGCCAACGGTTCTGGCGACAAGTCTCCGTTCTTGCTCCCCCCGCCCCACCCCTGGAGGGTGTTCTTCCCCCCCAGGAAAGCACAGTCCCCATTGACCACCTGGCTGATTGACAACTGGCTGACCATGCTACACAGCAGACCCCGGGAGGGGGCAGGGGACACGGGCCTCTGGCCACCAGGCTGACACACGTGGCTGAGACCCTGAACTCACCTCTGAGGCTCCCCTGCCTCGGGGACTGTGCAGGGAGCTCTGGGGAAACCCCAGCTTCTCCTGGGAGTCTGTCCGGAGGCGGAAGCTGGGCCCATCCCAGAACTGCTCACAGTGAATCTGCACTGAGAAGACCCAGGGGCAGGCACCTGGGAGGTGGGGACACCACTCTGTGCGCTCAGGATCAGCTGGAGCCCCCCTCCCCTTATTAACACTTTATACCAAGAATAGCCATGATTACCTCCTGAGCCCCTCAAAGTAGGGTTGGGGTCCAACAGCAAGAGGTGCAGGGCTGAGGGGCTGCTAAGTGCTAAGTGGGAGCTCGGACGGGAAACAAGGCAGCAGTGAGTGATTCTGCTCGGGACCAGGGGGTTGGGGGCAGGGGATGGGAATTAGGGGGCTGGGAGTCAGGAAAGGCTGAGGGAGGGAGGGAGGGAGGAAGGAAGGAAGGAAGGAAGGAAGGAAGGAAGGAAGGAAGGAAGGAAGGAAGGAAGGAAGGATTGAGTTACTGGAGGATAGTGTGTTCAGAGCAGTTACTGTCACCGTCACTGAAGGGGCTTTCTGAGCAGTGACAGTGATGCCAGGGAAGGAAGGTGGCGGAAAAACCCAGGGAAAGGGATTGGGGGGAGAGGTGGCCACGGCTGAGCCCCCGGAGGCCTGGGGTCCCACCCCCCGTTCTGAACTGTGCTCTCTGCAGAGGCCTCTGGTTACATAAGCTTCTTGGCAGTCTGGCTTCCAGCTCCTTTGAACTTGCAGCCAAGGAGACAGGCCTGCTTTTCTCACATGCACTTCATTCGGTCAGATTGCTTTGGCCTCTCCTTTTCTGTGATTGATTTTTAAAAACCAGTTAAATGTGAAACCTTCTGTTTATTTTGATTAAGTGTTAACTTCTCCCTTTTTACATTTTTTTAAAATTAAAATATACTTTTAAATGTTTTTATAGATTATTTTAGAGGGAGAGGAAGGGAGAGGGATAGAGATAGAAACATGGATGTGAGAGGTACATCCACCAGCTGCCTCCTGCACGCCCCCTACTGGGGTCAAGCCCACCACCCAGGCCTGTGCCCTGACCAGTAATCAAACTGTGACCTCCTGGATCATAGGTCCATGCTCAACCACTGAACCACACCTGCTGGGCTAACTTCTCCTCTCAACCTCCATCTCTGGGCAAGGGTTTCCCCCCTAACATAGAGACTCTGAGAGAAGCCACCTTCCTCCCCGCCACCTGTGGTCACCAGGAAAAGCCAACATGCTCCAAACGTCCGGGTGGGGAAACAGAACACCTACCAGGTCCCTCCATGATGGCACTGGGCGGGTCCCCACACCGGGCAGGCCTGGTTAGGGACTGCTTGCCACACCGCCCTTCAAGTACACTTTAAGAACTTTTACTCTTTATATGGAACAACCCAGAAATATCCCCGGCTCTGCAAGTTCCTGACTCTGGTCATTCTTAGGTTCTCCTAAAGATCCTGGGCACCTTCTCAACCAAACGTGCCAGATCCGCTGCTTACGGTGCTCGGTCTGCATGTTCTTCTCCCGTGAAGGATAGCTTAAGGGTCTCTTGATGACACTGGCCCACTTTCTGACAAGCTCATTCTCCTCGTGGACCCTGGTACTTTCTACTGCTTGGTATCCAGCAACATCGGAATCCTCCCTTACACCCCAAAGCATCTCTCTGACGCTCCATGTTTACTGGCTCCCCTTCCCTTTTGGTTATACAGTCTCCACCTCCAACACAAAACAATACCAGGTCTCTCCCCCTACCCCCCGCTCCCCACCCCTTCCCATGTTCCCAAATCAGCAGAGAAGCAACCTGAGTTACCTCCTGTGAGTGGAGCCCCCAGTGGTGGGCTCAGCCCTTGCTCCCTCCTCCCTGGCCAGCTCTCTCCCGCTCCTCTGCCTTTCCCAGTGTAAGGCCATCACGCCTGTGCTCCCCACCCCCAACACCCCGATTTATTCTGTCTCTGCACAAGCCTGGGGACCGAGCTAGCCGAGCGAGAACATTCGGGGGAGGCAGAGGTGTGGGCACTCCCGGGGTTTTACCACTTGTTTCTATCACACTTCATTTTCATGAGCCAGGGGAGGTTCAGGGAGGCTTGGAGGGTGGCAAGTGTTGGCAGATTTGCTCCCACGTCTTAGAAACAGGTGCCAGCGCCACGCCATCCTTCCTGCCTGGCAGCGAGGGCACCGTGGTGCCGTGGGCAGAAGCCGGCTTCCTGTGACCCGGGAATTTTCCTGCTTGCCCAGCTCCCCGCTGGCGCGTCCAGATTTGCCCTCGATGGGAAGCCTTCCTGTTATAGCCCAGCGCCGGTAGCTCCGAATTTTCCTTCCCCCGGTGTCGCATTCTTCCCCTCTCGCCTCCTGACCGAGGCTGCCCAGGGCGTCTGTCCTCCTGGCTTCCCTCCGTCCTGCGCAGGAGTGCTGAATCCCCTCCAGAACGGCAGAGCGGGCCTTGCTGGCCAGCAAACACCCGCGAGAATTCATGGAGAACGATGACCACAAAGACGCCACCTTGCGCTCGCGTGTGCTTTCTCATTTGAGGGAACCGCTGTCCAGGCTGGCGACGCGGACCAGGAGGCGATGCCAGCGCACGGGACCGAGCTGCGGGGGAGAGAAGGCGCCTGGGGGAGGTCCCTTCTCGATCCTTTTCGGGGGTGCCCACCTCACAGGTGCAGCAACTGACTGCAGCTCCAGTTCTCTGTCAACTTTTGTCTGTTCCCATTTTACAGAAATTTCTCAGCTTTTTTTTTTTTTTTTTTTAGTTAGTTAGTGGATGGTACGCTTTCTCGTTCTCCAACATTTTAAATGGATTTATGCTTTTCTTATGTTTGCCATTGTTTTAACATACGTGATCTGGAAGAGGCAGGAGTAAACGGAGTATGTGAGCTGGGAAGTCCTAGTCGATGTGATAAGTGTTAGGGACGTGTGGACTCGCTTTCCCACGGAGTCGCGCCCAGACACGGCTGGCAGAACTGGCCACGGGGCCACGCCAGCGGGTGATGCTGCTGAGGGGATGGGCTGGCTGGGGGCTGGGCAAGGCGGAGCCCCTGCAGTCTCCTCCCATCCGGTCTGTAAAACAGCAGCTCTGGCTCTGACTCTGTGTGGGGAGCCAGCATGGCTGGGTGGGGAACAGGGACGCTGTCACCCACTGCAGATTCTGCAAAGAACTTTTCTTTCCTGTCATCATCTCTCCCAATGTCTCCATTCAGCCTCTGTCTGTTTTTAAGAACCAAAGTACATGCGTATGTATGTCAATGTCTAGTCCAGTATTTGCCAGGGCGAGGTTTTTATAAATAAGATTGAGAGATTCTGTTTCATCCTGAAAGTATCTACAATCGTGGTCCCGCACACTTTTCTTTTATTTACTTATTTATTTACTTTTAGTTTCCATAGTATTTCCTGCCAGTAAACACGGCAGCATTTACAGAGGAAGCGCCAGGGCAAAATCCCAGGAACCAGCACCGGAAAACGCCCACTTCCCGGCATCTGTGGTCACGCACGGTCCAAAGGAGGACGGAGTTCCATTTCCAAAAGCAAATAAAAACACTGAGATTTCAGGCTCCCGTCGAGGCTCATGTCCTGCCGTTAGATCACTCCGCAGGAAGACACATGGCGTTTTATAAAAGGAGGGAAAAGGCAAACACAAAAATACGGCGCAAATACCATCCACGGCTCTGTCTGGTTAATGAGTCCTGCCTCTGCCCGGCTCCTCGCTAATTCTGCCTGGCTGTGTACACACATTTTTAATTTGTTCAATCGTTTCACAGACCGGCGCTTTCACGGTCCAATTTGTTCCAGGCAAAATGGACCGTGAAACCTACCCCAGACTCCTCGGGTTGGACAAGTGAGTGAACTGAACTGGCGATGATTCTACACGCTGGCTCTTTTGTTCTCACCACAGAACGGCGCCTTCCCACGCCTGTCAAAATGGCCAGATCGGGAAACAGATGTGATAATAAGGCGAGTACCGACACCTGCCTCTGGTTCGTAGCCTTCCCCTCGCGGGCTCAGACGCAGGTTTGGGTGCACGTACACTCGGTGAGTGCCAGGCTTGGCACTGCTATGGCATCTTACTCTGCACAGTGGCTCCCAGAAAGTGGCACCCTCACCCCTGTTTTACTGAGGAGGAAGAGGGCTCTGAGAGGGAGGTCCCTGTGCCCACGAAAGCAGGTGCTGTGGGCACCGGCCGTTTTGGGGACACAGCCTCAAACACCCCCTGCTGTCCTCATTGATGGTGGTGAGATCACTGTCATTTCAAGTGGGAAGCCAATGCTATGCCACAAACCATCACCAAGACTCGTCGCCATCTCCTGAGGGGTTAGCTCTGCTCCAGGCAACGCCAAGGCAAACCGCTTCTTTTCATACCCCTCCCACCTCCCCACCCCCCCAGGATTCCACAAGCCTTCCCTGTCTGCCCCCAGGGGGTCGGCGGAGCCTCTGGTTCATCCTGCTCAGGGTGGCATCTGCCGTTGTGCCAAGTTCTTCCTCCGCTCGCTGCCAGCCTGCACCCTGGACCTTGCAAACAGCGAGTGCTCAGCACAGGTGGAACCCTGAGCCAGGGTTCTCAAAGTGTGCCCAGAGGCACCCCGCAGCACGGCAGAGAGGTCGTGGGGGATCACAAGAGGTTTGGAATGTTCCAGAGAAACACAGCAACACTCAGCAGCGGTCAGGTGTCAGACCAGAGCCCGTGAGGGCACCACAGTGAGCTGCTGGAGCGGCAGGAGGGCGGCTGCTCCAGGTGTGGGGGGAGAGAGAAGCAGGGGGCCATCCCGGCACAGGGCTGGTGCAGGGTGGTCAGAGCTGCTGGACAGGGGGGGGTCCCGCGCCCTGAGATGTGAAGGAGCATGTTCCTGTAACCCACACCTCTCCATCCTTTCCTAAACCCCAGGGGAACCCACAGCAATGTTTGGATGAGCCGCACTCTGCTTCATGTAGGACCTGCCAGCTCCCCTATAACTTAACTACAGATGATCCCCTGTTCTTCATTCCAAACAACTGACTTATCACAGAGTCTTTCAACTTAATCAACTGACTGTCCCGCGGCCCCCAAATGATTCCCATGCCCATCCTGGGACCCATGCCGCGGACAGTCCCCTCTGCCTGAGCGTGAGTGGAAGCTGGGACCTGCTGCTCAACAACAGACGGTGGTCACAAGATGGGATGTCACTCCCACGCAGGTTACATTGTATGACGTAGGTCAAGGGATTCTGCTATTGCTCTATTTTCATCAGCTCCTTTGCCAAAGGTGATCACTACTTCTTTGGGCCTGAGGGGAGGGTCAATTTCCCTCTAATTTACGTCAAGTGGCACAGCGGTTACGGTGAAACAATTATGCTGATCCTTCTTGAAAGTGTGCTGTGGGAAGGCGGGGAAAGGAACCACCCAGTGAAGTGGGCCCATCAGCGTGAGAGCAGGCTACACCCAGGCTGTCACTGCGATCAACACGAACCCCTTCCCGGTGCAGAAACGCAGCTCTCAGGGGAGCAGGGAGAGTCCACCTGCCATGGCCACCGCTCAGGGCCACCTTCCGGCCCCCCTCCCCGGGGCTGCGTGGGCCGCGTCCCGAGCAGGGTGCACGGTCCAGCTGAGGCCAGGCCTTTGTTCTCAAACGCACACTGGAAACACCGTGACACAGAATGTGCAGATGTGTGCCCACACCCAGCTCACTGACACATCCGGGATGTTCAGTGCAACGGACCGGGGCCACATCTTCAGAGGCCGCCTTTGCAACGCTCTGAGCCTGGACTGAAATCTTGGAGGCCCAGCAGGAGCCGCCACCACCTGTCTGTCACGAATCCTCCACCACAGTCGCACTGCTATGCCGATAAGTGAGTAGCACCAAGAGAATTATCTCTGGCACACGTACGGCCGGCAGGAACGCCCGTTATTAGTGACACGGAGGGGCTGACATGACGGATCCTGGGACAGCCAACTCCGGATGGCCCAGCTCTGCAGCAGGCTCGCGAGAGGCAGGTGTGCCGGCAGTCTCTCCCAACGCAAACCACTTCCTTACACCCCCGGTTACCCACACAGCTGTGTGGCTCAAGAGTTCAAATTAAGTCGTAACGCTCCAGCTGAGAGAGATGAGGTGACACCAACTTCCATTCCCGACATCCCCAACTCCCTCCTGGCAATGGGGACAGGCATGGTTACAGGGGGGCCTGCGATCATGAGACTGCCCTGGGAGCCCCTCGGGGAGGAGCCAGAGGTCCACCCGCCTACAGGGTGCAACCTGTCTCCCTGCGAAGGGCTGCCCTGGAGAACCAGGCACCTGACGGACCGCCTGGCTCCTCCCCAAGGACCAAGCAGGCTGGGGGTCACCACCACATGAGGAACTGCATTAAAGGGACGTGGCATTAGGAAGGTTGAGAACCACTGGTCTGGGTCCTGCCGGCGCCGCCGTGGCTGCTCCGAGCCCGAGTTCAGGCTGAAAGTCAGGCGTGTTGGTCACGGGCCTGGGCCATCAGTGCTTTGATCTGCTATTACACTTCAGCGACATTGAAAACTGGAGACGCAGATACAGGCCGACTACAATGTTAATTCAGAACCGACTACCCTAAGGATCAGGGAGGCACAGCCCAGGGTGGGCCACACATGATACCAGCCTTCTGTCCGGGGGTTTTCCTGCGGGAGAGACTGGCCTCCATTTCAGGTACGGCCCTTCCACAGCAGCTCGCCCCGGGGTTGACAGCGGTCTCACAGCTGAGGCCGCACCGAGGCAGGTGGGCAGGTGGAGGGAGGCTGAATCCCTGGGAAGCTCGGGTGGCGGGGCAGGGAGGAGAGGCTCGGGGCTTGGTTTTGAAAAGAGCCTCCTTTCCCTTTGGCTCTTTGTTCTGGAGTCAGAGCCGCGGAAAGGAGCAGAAAGGAGCGGGAAGGAGCGGGAGGGCCGCGCAGAGCCGGCTGGCAGAGCCTCCCCAGGCTCCCACGTGGGCCGCCTCTCTCTCTGGAGCCGCGCCATCGTCACGGCGCTCACAACAGTGGAAAATTTATACTCTGGCTGCAAACAAGCAGATGGTCTCCAGGCTAATGGAGGACCATTTAAAGACGCCTCGGTCTGTATTTTTAGGCTCAGACGCAACTGCATTTTGGAGTTACTGTTTCTCAGAAAAAAATGAGTTTCGAGGGGATGAGCTAGGTGCCAACCAGCCGTTTCTTCCTGCCACTGCCGTTGTGTTAAGATGTCATGAACTCACAAGAAATTAGGTTTTTTTTCCTCTCTCCAGGGAAACTGTTTGACTTGAGCATCCTGTGTCTGTCGACAGAAAGAGAGCATGTATGTGTGCATGCATTTTTAATTAATAAGTCCAACTAACAGGGGTGTCTGGACTGTCACTCAGATATCAGATGGCTTAACTAAGATTCCTCACGCTGTGGGTGGAAAACCAACCAGGTCCCCCAACCAAACACAAATGAATTTCAAACCCACGCTGCCTCCCCTAAGGATGCTACCTCTAACCACTTCGCACCTCTAACCAAGTGCACGTGGTGTGACAGGGAATCTGGGGAGCCTGAGGGGTGCTGGGTAACTCAGAGTTTGACAACGGTGGCCGATGCCAAAGCTGTTGGTTTGAAGAGAATGTGGGAAGGGAGGCAGCTGGATGCAACAGCCAAGACTCCTGGAGGTGTTCTGTCCCCGGCACGGCTACTGGCAACGGCTGAGAGCAGCCAATCCGGCCAGCTGGGACGTCACCCCACCGACGGTCCCAGGCCCACTGGAGCAGGCACTCCGGCACCTCCAAATCCACTGCTCGTCTCTGCAGCGAGCGCTGCCCAAGCCCCCTGCCCTCTCATAGTCAGAGCATCCTTCTCTTTATCAAACGAAGGAAGCCCTCCAAATGGCAACCAGTTGTCTTTATTCCCTGCCTTGCTGGAGACCATGTGCTTCGGAGACTGGAAGACAGATCCAGTGGAATTAAACAATGAGATGCGTGAGCATCTGCAAAGATAAACGGAGGAAGAAGCAAGATAATTTGCTTAACGGAAATGAAGAGAGAAAAGGAGGATGCGAATAGTAACACAGGCACAGAGAACGGAGGGCAGTCAGATAGCATCAAATTCAGAGGATAGCCACTCTGTGTGCTAACCTTTTCCTTTCTTGAAAAACAGAAAAAAAAGGAGAGCTGAAGATGGGCAGTAGAGAAAGAGGGGGGGGGGGCAAATGAAGGGAAAAGGGTGACTACCGTACACTCAAAGATTCTGTAGAACAGATGCTCAGTTCTAGCATGTTGAATGCATAACATCACTCTTTTTTAAAAACATATTTTTATTGATTTCAGAGAGGAAGGGAGAGGGAGAGAGAGATAGAAACATCAATGATGAGAGAGAATAATTGATCGGCTGCCTCCTGCACACCCCACTCTGGGTATTGAGCCTGCAACCTGGGCATGTGCCCTGACAGGGAATCGAACCAAGACCTCCCGGTTCATGGGTTGATGCTCAGCCACTGAGCCACATTGGCCAGACACATAGCATTATTCCTATTAGAAAATCATGCTCTAATTTACTCAAATCCACCACTCAGTGAATTCTGTCCCGGAAAGAGCCAAGACTTATCCTTTCAGGCGTCAGCCCCAGGAGAACCATCCACAAGAGCCTCATTGTAACCTCTGAAGGCAGGCCACTGCCCAGCCACCTGACCCTGCTCTTCATTTCCAGAACTTCGTTTGAAATCCTAATTAGTTTTGGTTGATTGGCATTTCAAGATGTCTCGGTTTTGGTTAAAATATGGCTGGCAGCAACTACTTTAAAGGAGGGATGAGAGAGTGCTCCTGGCCAGAAAGCAGGAACCAGCCTTAGGCAGTTACTTCTCTCCTGCAGGATCTCAAAGGATGGAGCATGAAAACCAGCCACCTCCGAGGACGGAATATAATGCCGTCTCCTACTGGTTAAGATGTTCTTCGTGGCACGCTGTTTTCATACCCATCTGCTCTTGTAGAAAACGATGGGAAAGCTACTGACTCAGCGGCCAGCCTCGGCCTGACTCTACTTGCTCACCCTGTGCCGGGTTCCTGTCATTGTGCCCACTTTACAGAGCGAGAAACTGAGGTCCAGAGGGGTTTGCTAACTTGCCCAGAGTTACTAAGTGATGGTGAAGCTGGATTCCTCAGACATAGACCTGATTCCAAAAGCTATTCTCTTAACCCCCATGGCATGCACACCCCCCTTCCTGCTCTGGGCACAGTACATATCCTCAGGGAACCAAACTGCTTTCATCGAAGGCCCATGTTTCGGGACAGACCGTGAAGAAAAATGACAATTCCTTGGTGAGTTTCTCCGATTGTAATTGTTTAATCACACGTCGCCTTCACAGAAGTGATTTGTGCACAGCTATCCTGAACAAAATGTAAATAACCCAGATTGATGTTTTTGGAAATGGTTTTCTACAACATACATTAAAAATAAGTGAACCCATTAGTCCAAGGAGTCAAAAAAGGCAATCTGGATTTGTTCTGGCTCCAATCAAAACAGTATCTAGCACATGTGCAAGGAGAGGGGGCGGAGCTGTGACTCCCAGACATTTGGCAGATCATCTTCCCCGTCCTGTGACTAAAACCAGACGCGCGAATTAAAAATACGCCCATCTTTTTTTCCGAGACAACTCCAACAAAACAGCCTGCGGATCTGCTCACCCAAACACTGCTCGAAGCTCCTTGAACAGAGAAGGGAAGACAATCTTGAGATGCGTTTCTTTTCCAAATAACAAATAAGGGATTTTTTTTCCCCAATTGTGTGTGTGTGTGTGTGTCTGTGTGTGTGTGTTTTAGGGGGTGGGGACCAATAATTTAAAATTAGAGCCCTGTTAACATAGTTTCCTGGCAGATAGTGACCGCCCTATAGATATTAAATGGACAGCCACCCGTAAAAAAAAATAAATAAAAACTCAAAAATTCATGAGGGAAAAATTCGTTTTCTCCCAGCCACACTTCAGGAGAGGCGAATATGACATGAAACAGACTTCTGAAAGGAAAAAGGAAAGAGAAGACGAAGCTTTTGAACTGAATTTCGGGACCCAGTGGCGTATAGCAAGTCCAGTATCCTGCTCTTCGATGCCCAGCCCTTGCTTTCTTCACCTGTTCACACCAGTTTCTCCCACAGATGAAAGGCGCCAGCAAGGGCATCACAGGAAGCATCTTGTCCAAAATCCAAGACTAACTCATCTCCTTGGGAACTGCAGGTGCAGAGTAATCCAGACCCGTTCTCTGAATTCAATTCACCTACCCCATTGGGCATCGCAAGATAAGCAGTTGATGCAAAGGATCACAAGACAAGTTATTCAAACATCTACCTCAGGCGCCCAACCATCAGCACATTAAGTGGTTTGTGCTGTCAGTGAAAACCCTTTCAGGTCACTCCATTTCAGAGAGATTTGAAAAAGAAGACAAGCTCTGTTTTAGAACCTCCTGTGTGCCACTCCACCAGGAGGCAGGGACTCCGGGACCATCTCTGCAGCAGAGGACCATGGTGAATGACCCTTTCCTTCATCTGTGAAATCAGGGCTTGGCACAGGGTCAAGCCGTTTCCCAACTCTAACATTTGACAAATAAATAATGCAGGGAATTTCTGATCATTTACATTTTGGCTTTGATCATAGATTGTACTTAATTAATACACCGAGTGGCCAGATTATTATGATCTCTGAATGCATAATAATCTGACCACTCAGTGTATGTTCTATATAATAAAAGGCTAATATGCAAATTGTCCTCTTGACCAGGAGTTCGACCAGCAGGTAGGTTGGTCAACTGCCTATGGCCCCTCCCCCTGGCCAGTCTGGCTGAACCCCAGCCATGCACAAATTCATGCACCAAGTCTCTAATACACACACACACACACACACACACACACACACACACTGCTGAGTGGCCAGATTATTATGTATTCAGAGATCATCATAATCTGGCCACTCAGTACATTTGTTGCTGAATTTTTTTTAAAGCAATCGTCGTCTTGTTGCTGAATTTTAATATCTGTGTTTTAATTTTGCCTTACATATGAATTCAGTATGATTCACTATTTGTGTTCTTAGAGCCATTATTAATGCAAAGTGATCATTTTCCTTTAATTAGGTAGTATTTAAAAAACTTCTTAAATCCAAACATTTCTTGTCTTCTGCATTCTAGTCTTATGAGACAGAGGCAAATCACTAAATGTCCTGTTCTTAGGGCTGTACTTGAAAGTCTAAATTTCTTAGCCTATCGATCAGCATATTTTCATCCCCATCTCTTAGGCTTACATTCATTGCATGATATAATATCCAATCATGTCTGAGGTTCTGCAGCATTGGAAATCAATGGGAAATAATACTGTTCATTACATTAAATAAAAGATTTTCTGTTTTAGCAATATGCTAGTAATTAAAAAACAAAGTTAAAAATAAAGTGGTTTCCTGGCATGGTAAGCGCTCAATAATGATTTCCTGAATCCCAAATTAACACTCAGAAGATAATTTCAAAGTCAAAGGGCTAGAATTTAGTCATAGAAAAGGGCACAAAAGAATGGGGCTTATACTTAATAATGTTCACTTAATTACTGATGCATCCATTCAACATTAAAAATAAGATGAATATAAATTCAACTTATAAATTCTATGTCTGGAGTAAGCCTGTCCCTAAGAAGCTTCTAGTCTGGTGGTCGCAGACAAATATCTTTGACCCTGATGAAATCAGCAATATAGTCGTAATATCCTAGAACAGTGATCGGCAAACTGCGGCTTGAGAGCCACATGCAGCTCTTTGGCCCCTTGAATGTGGCTCTTTCACAAAATACCACGTGTGGGTGGCTCACGTACAGTATGATTAAAACTTTGTGGCCCATGCGCAGAAGTCGGTTTTTGGCTCTCAAAAGAAATGTCAATCGTTGTACTGTTGATATTTGGCTCTGTTGACTAATGAGTTTGCCGACCACTGTCCTAGAACATCTGGTAAAAGCAACAGGCATTTATCTGGAAAAGGAAGACCTACTCTCATAACTGTTGGCTCTCAAGACAATGGAATTACTCATCTGGAACAGAATCTGAGATTGGGAATCTTACAACTTTTAACATCTTACCAAAATACTGTATATCTTTTCCTTTTCAGCATATAGTTTTAAGCATCCTGAAATCTCTGGAACTTATTACAGAGCGAGTGTTTTCTCTACAAATACAGACACGTTTTAATGACAACTGTGAACTGGTCTGGAGCTCGGGTGTCTCCTCTCCAGCACAGCCCGCCTGGGCCCGTCGGTGCGGAGTGGATGTGGGCTGCCAGCCCTCTGCCAATACTGCTCCTGACCCACATTCAGAGGGAGATTGGGAAGATGCTAAATGTTATCCTGTTTGGTGGCCCATTCAGTCATTTCTATAAGTAAAACAAATCTGACTGGGCCGTGTTTCTTAAATCGGGGAGAATAGTTAAGATACACACGTTTTCAATTTTTCTTAGAAAACCAGGGGAATAAGAAGTGATTTATAGAGAGATTCACTAGTGAAGACAGAGTGGTTGGAGGCTTTCTAGAACTTACTGAAGCAGCACATTTTAACGTCTGGATGCCCCCATGCACTTGGAAGACTTTTATCTCCAGTGAGAACAGAGAATGCTGGGAAAAGTCTACCTATCAACATTAAGGGCAGGATTATCCCAGAGTCTGAATTTGTGCGAAAGAAACTATTTCAGAATTCTATCTGGCTTGGTTTGGGGTTATTTTATTTTATTTTTTATTAAATATATTTTATTTTTTACAGAGAGAAAGGGAGAGGGATAGAGTTAGAAACATCATGAGAGAGAGAGACATTGATCAGCTGCCTCTTGCACGCCTCCTACTGGAGGTGTGCCTGCAACCAAAGTACATGCCCTTGGCCGGAATCGAACCTGGGACCTTTCAGTCCACAGACTGACACTCTATCCACTGAGCCAAAACGGTTTCGGCTTGGGGTTATTTTATAGTCTTTTGGGAGCCACCTTTGTTACCAATGCCAAACACAGCTGATCTTTTTAAAAATAAAATGGGGTTTGAGCTTTACCAAGGCTGGGTATGGGGTCCTTACAAAGTGCTCACATACAGTTCCTCAGAATGCATCCTCCTCCCCAGGGATCCCAGAAAGGCCTGTGACCTCACTGTTCCCATTTGTGCTAGAGTACCTATTTTAAGATTTCTCTTTTTTGGTCCAAGGACATCATTTGTCATTTGCTTAATATATTAGCGTCTCAACTAGGTGTGCGTCACCAAATCCAGTTTGCCTAAGTGGAGATTTCTCAGAGTCCATGGGCATCAGGTCCCGTGCTGGGTGAGGGGACTCAGAGGTCAGCCACCGCCTGGCCAGGGGCAGTGAGGTGAATGCCCAGAAATGGGCAGCAAGTCCTTGGTCACACAACAAGGGAGAGGCTCCCCCTGGAGGTGGGCAGTCTGTGAAGCTGATGGCAGAGTCCCAGGGAGCAGGGGAGCTGGGGAACCCAGGAGCAGTGCAATCCTGCTGGGCCCAACCGGAAGAGGAAGCAGTGACAGGAGAGGGGGCTGAAGAGGCGCAGGGAGCCAGTCTGTGTCACAGCATGAACCGCCTTTGAAGAAAGCTAGCATTTGTGCACGGCGGTAAATCAAACCCCAAGACCTGTGCTGAGGAGCCCTGGCTCATGCAGGAGGCTGGGACCAGTGCTTGGCTCATGTGCCCACCCAGGCCAGCTGCTACTGCCCTCTGTTATTTTTTATTTTAATATATTTTATTGATTTTTTACAGAGAGGAAGGGAGAGGGACAGAGAGTCAGAAACACTGATGATAGAGAAACATCAATCAGCTGCCTCCTGCAGGCCCCTTATTGGGGATGTGCCCACAACCGAGGTACGTGCCCTTGACCAGAATCGAACCTGGGATCTTTGAGTCCGCAGGCCGATGCTGTCTCCATTGAGCCAAACTGGTTTTGTCGTCCCTCCGTTATTTTTACTGTCCAGCTATGCTCAGGTCAGAGGTGGAATTGTGACTCGTCATCTAATCTGGTGTCATGGTGCCATTTTATCCCAGAATTCCTTTCTGGTTTACCAATGATGCCAGGCGCCCAAGTGTGAGGTGGTCCTCCCCCTCCATCACCTTCACCATCACCATCACCATCACCATCACCATCACCATCACCATCACCATCACCGTCCTCATCTCCCCTCCTGCCCCCCTGCCACCTCCTGCTTCCCCCTGTGTCCTAGTCACACTGTTTCCCGTCAGCCTTATCCACCTGACATGTGGGCCTCGTTTTCCTCGGGTCCATTTCAGCGTTGGGGAAACTGTGACACAGAAAGGTCAAGTCGCTCACCCTGAAGCTGCACAGGATGGTGAGACAAAGCACCTGACACAGGAAGAGGGGACAGACCTGCTCAGAGGGCCACCTGAACTCCAAACTTGGTTTACCTTTCCCTCGAGGGCCTGGGAAACGGACCCCCTCCTCCCCAAGCACTGAGGCTCTGCACCGCCTGCCCGGGGTTTCTCAGAAGCCGGCTCTTTCCCCGGATGCAGCATTTCATCCTCAGGACACGCTGACAGGCCAACATGTGATACATGTTCAGCCGTCAAATACCTCACAGCCTCATTCTGTGTGTGAAACTTCCCACTCTCCACGACAAACGCTGATTTGTCTACATCACTCGGAGCACGGAGGCAGGGAGAAAGGTGCAGAGGCTCTGGAGCTGCTGGCGTTGGTTTAAAGGCGCCGAGAACAAAGGCATTACCTAATGCAGGCTGGCACGCGGCCGGCCCTGTCCAGGGTCCCACATCTGAGCTGAGGTCACCGGGACTATAATTAGCATGCGGTGTCCTCCGAAAGCCCTTATCTTGTTCTCCCAACTGCTTTCCTCGCTGTTATCGTCCTCAGAGGCTCCACTGGGACCCAGCTCTGCGTGTGCGGGTGCGGCTCCCTCCCGGGAGGGCTGGCTGCAGTGGCCAGGTCTGTGGTGGCGGGACCCAGGAGGGGTGTCCTTATGCTCCAGGCCATCCCATTCCAGGACTCCTTCCTACTTTTACTGGAATCTTAAAATGACGGAGCTTTAGATCCCACATAGAAGGCCTGGGTGGGGCGGGAACCAGGTGGAGGGGCAATGGAGGGGAAAAGGGGGGGACGTTTGTAATCTCTCAACAATAAAGATTAAATTTTTTTTAAATGACTGAGCGTTGAATAAATCAATTTGCAAAGAAATAAAAGGGCATCCCCAGGATGATATTTACTGGCTAGGAGTCTCTGTAAAGGTCTCACCAGCTGAAACCCCATCATTTGAAAATGCCCTTTGCAAAGCAAACAGTTTTGTTCTGCCCAGCCTGCCTCTCTCCTTAAGTACATTTACTTCGACTATACATTGAGAAATGCTACACTTTCCTCTCTGACAAGGGAAGACAACTGCTTTCGGTACCTCTCTTCCTTCACCCCTGCGCTCTCCACACCCCACCCCGCCACCCCAAGCTGAGGAATAACTGGGGGGCTGCGGGTCCTAGAACCACACGAGTGCTGGGTGCAGGCAGGTAAGCCAGAGCCTTCCACAGACCGTGGAGTCTGGCCTTCTGTTACTGAAACAAAAACCGAGCTGCAAAGAGGCTCCCGCCTGGTTCCCAGGGGCTGAACTTGGCCCAGGACTCACTTCTTCTCGGCACTCACTTGACCACGCCTGGGGTCTCTCTTGGCGGGGGGCTGGGGGTTGGGGTGGGGACATGGGACAAAGGGAAGAGTTTTATAAATGTGGGTGCCTGCCCCACCTCAGATCTAGGGAGTCAGGAACCTCAGAGTGCGGGGCCTCGGCACACGTCTTTTTCAAACGTTCTACATTCAGTTTGCACAGCCCGATTTAAGAACGCTGATGACGTAAATTTCTCAACTGCATTTTGCCCATAAAATGGAAAGTGAGTTGAAAAACAGCAATTCAAATACAGTGGTACCTCGAGATACGAGTGCCTAACATACGAGATTTTTGAGATACGAGCCTTTGAGCGAGCGATTTTTGCTTTGAAATATGAGCAACATTTGTGATAGGAGTAATTGCGCGTGGATCGGCAGGCTGCACACGACCCACCAATTTACCGCGACTCGAGTGTCTCTTAGTTTCCCACGCCTCAAGGTTACGGAACGAATTAAACTCGTATCTCGAGGTACCACTGTATAAATTGGATACAACCTAATAACTAATCGTATGTAATAATTTCTATTGACAAGCTCACTGTCCATTTCTGGCCACTTCCTAGTGAGTGTGGAGAGACGCTGGGCGTTAAGGAGATTCATCCCTGAGCATGCTTTCAACCACTCTGTTTTTCCCCTGGGGGCCCACCCCCTGCCTCGGATACCCGGGAAAAGCCCAGTGTGTCGAGGCTCTGCGTGTTGACAAAGCAGACTGTGAAATGTCAGATTAAAGGAAAATAAGGAACGTTCTACATCCTAGAAATGCCAACAGTTCAGCAAGTAAACCGAAGACATGCCAGTTAATTAGAGTTTCTGAAAAGCACAAAGCAGGTGACCTTTCACACCTGGACCATCTGGCCTTTTGGGGACCTCTGGAGAGTGGCGAAATGATGAGTCTCTGTGACAGCAGCGTGAACTTGGGGCCCTGCAGCAGTGCAGAGCATGCACAGTGTGAACGTGGGCAGCTGGGACAGAGCTCAGTCCAGCTTCTACCCCGGACCTTGCATTCTCAGGTTGTCACTTTAACAAGGAAGCGGTGGAGGGGGACACTTCTCCCTGCTTTGCAGACAAGGTCTCGGAAACCCTGTCTCCTGCCCACTGGATGGAGTAGAGACGTGAGCCGCACACGCTGTAATTTAGTCACCTCCAGTGCAAGCGCGGAGCATCTGACGGCATCTGAGAGATGCACTGAGCCCGAACCTTTTACACATCCCCGTGCCTCCGGGGCCCTCACAGCTACATCAGCACCAGAACATGCGTGTGTCAGAGGTGATGCTAATCAGAGACTCCCATCCATGTCCACAGGAGGAAACGGCCCAGGGGCACTTACAACCTTTTCGATATTTTTCTTCTCCTTAAATAACAGGAGGCAGGCTCTTGGTTAGATGAGAGTCAATAAATTGAGCCTCTGAATTACGGCTTTGCTGCGTGGCCAGGCAGGGCGTGTCTGAAGACCTGGGACCCCAGTTGCTGAGGGGACTAGAGAGATCATTCAGCCAGGTTCTTACTAAACACTAATATCTGCGAGGCCCCTGAGAGTAAATGAAACAGCTCTGGGGCAGGGCCTTTAGGTCAATATCGTCAGCACCATGAGACATGTTAGTAATATCCAACGTCAGTGAAGACCCTCTGCTTTCAGACACACACATGTGGGGGGAAAGCTTTACAAACACAGAGCTGGACTGGCCTCGACCTGGGCAAAGGTGTGCGGGTGCTGACCACAGGATGCCTGCCCACGGTGACCCCTCAGCAGGACTGCAGTCAACGACCAATGACAGTGCTGACAGTTTTAAATCGTTTCGCTCATGCACCCCTAAATCTTTTGGATGCGACCTGCCTTTCCACACAATTTTAAGCTGCCCTCTAACATTTTCAGCAATAATGAAATATTTGCCTAAATGTAATATTTCTAGCCTACTGCAAATAATACCACTTACAAATAAAAATTTAGATCACTCTTTTAAAGATGCAGTGGTACCTCGAGATACGAGTGCCCTAACATACGAGATTTTTGAGATACGAACCATCGAGCGAGCGATTTTTGCTTTGAAATATGAGCAACGTTTGAGATACGAGTCATCGCGCGGATCGGTCGGCTGCACACGACCCACCAGTTTACCGCAACTCGAGCATCTCATAGTTTCCCACGCCTCAAGGTTACGGAACGAATTAAACTCGTATCTCGAGGTACCACTGTACCAAAGACGAATAAGTACTATACTAATGTGAGCTCCACCATCACACATGTAAAGATACACAAATGTTATTAATTAATAGTAATGATTTTATGTCTTGCCTTTTTTCCTCTTTGAAGTCACATTCTTCCCACATGTCCCAAAGAAATGTCTCCTACCGAAATATATTTGCTTGCTTGAAATGATTAATATGCTCATAAATGAAAATTTAGAAGTTTAAAAAAGTGTCCTGTGCTGTAAATATTTAAAATTTTTCTTCTGCACTGACCGGTCATTTCAATTATTACTGATGCATAAATGATTAAAATTATGTAAATATCACATGCATTTTAATAAACAATGATTAGACATAGGTTTCTGGATGAAGTTGAATAATGCATCTCCTAAGGAGACGATTTGGTTTGGGGGGTTGGGAGGTTGAGGTGCTGTGTTGGGAAAGGCTCCCTGTCACCTGGGAGATTCTCACCCTGGGACAAGGCACATGACAGGGTTCAGGATGGTTCCTTCCGCAAAGTGGGCGGAAGACAGCTGTGCAAGGAGAGATGATGGACAGCAGGAGGGGCCAGGACTCTCGGGCATCCTGGGGCAGTGTCCCAGGAAGGAGTGTAAGCTGAGGACTGAACACTGAGGTCCCTGCAGCTGTCTGTGCCCACGGGCTCCTTGCAAAGACGAAGGAGCAAAGGGCATCCCTGTGGCGGGGCTGTGCTCTGCCCACCCCTCCCATTCATCTGCTCCTCTGCCCTGCTCTGCCCCTCGCCCAGGCGCTCTCAGCAGGTGGTTTAAGTGAGAGCAGAGCAAATGCTTGAAATTCTGAGTGGGGGTGCAAGTTAGCAGCAGGCGGGCCTGTCCTTGTCTTGGCCTCGCTCCCTCAGCCCCACGGAGGTTCCCTGAGGAATTTATGAGCCAGTTCCACCTGCCTCCCAGGGCATCTGGGTCTCCCTATTTGATTCACGGTCTCAGCTTTATGTCTAAAATACGTATAGTGGAAAAAAAAAGTATAATGGGTCGGATCCGAGTCATGGCACCAATAAAATAAATAAATAAAAATAAAAATAAAATAAAATAAAATACGTATAATGGGAAACCTCGGTCGTTTGCTGAATGCCAGCCCTATTCTTTATCTGACGTTGCTTCAGTACTTTCGTTTGGGCTTATTTAGTTCATTAACCTACAGTGGCACACAGCACTAGGATGTGGGTCTGCGATGCCCTCTGAAACGGGCGTCCTCTGTGGGTATTAAACTGGTCAGGTGGAGGCCGGAGGACACGCTGAGAGCCGGCGCTCAGGATGGCGTCTCCTGGCCTCGGCCAGGGAAACACGCTGATTTCCAGGACAGGGGCCCTTACCTGCTGCTTCAGGGCCTCCAGAGACTCAAATTCCAATCTGGCCAGTTTCAGCTGGATGTGCTGCGGTTTATCATGGATGGCGAAGGCAAGTATGAACTTCAAAGCCAGGAGAGCGTGCTGGAAACAAGAAAGGGTACACGGTGAGGTGCCGCATTTGACCGCATGGGGGTGAGGAAACAGATTGGTAGCTAAGCAGCCTGCAAGACTGCTCGTTAATCCCCGGCCGTTTCTAACCACTGGTCTGCGATGCATCAACAATCAACCAGGCCCATAAGTTACAGTCATTCCTGACTGCTTTGCTCTCTTCTTTTAAAATCAGCCATTCCCTTCCATTGATACCATGGGCTGCCTTCACCGTTTTATAGGAAAAACACAAAGGTTATTCTGGACAGTCTTCCACACAATATTTTCCTCTTTCTGGGTCTTCATAGCCAGTGCACCTGAGCATACAACATGCGCAGCCACTTTGTTCTTTACCCAGCAACATCCTCCCTGTGCTGTGCCGCAGGCCGAGTGACATGAGCTTTGCATGTGTCTGAAACAGCAGGTGCCCTGAATCCTCTGCACCCTCCATAGAGTGCTGTGTAGTTTCTTTCATGAAATAACAACCAATAAATAGTGGGGAAGTGGCTGAGAGTGATGCACTAGATTACACTGCTGACTCCAAACACTGCCAGGCAGGGACACAGGAATGCAGGGAGCATCCTTTCTAGTGTGCGGAGTGTAGCCTATAGAATAAAAGCCTGATATGCCAATCAACCGAACTGCAGAGGACCAAGACCAATGGAACAACTTGGTCGCTATGATGCGCGCTGACCACCGAGGGGCAGAGGCTGAACACAGGATCTATCCCCTGGTGTCAGCCCGCTCCCACGGGGAAGCACTGCTCGGCCAGGAGCCGGTTCACAGCTGGCTAGCGCAGCGGCGGTGCCAGGAGCCTCTCCCGCCTCTGTGGCCGGGCTAAGGAGCAGTGAGCCGAGAGGTAAGGAGCAGCAAGCAGGTGGGTGAGGAGCGAGGGGTCCTGGACTGCAAGAGGGATTCCCAGACTGTGAGAGGGCACAGGCTGGGCTGAGGGACTCTTATTCAGGTCTCACCCATATCGTGCACAAATTTCGTGCACGGGGCCTGTACACCATTCTAACACAGGAAACTTACAGCGTGGCTAATGTGATTTCTCTTCAACTTCAACATCAGGAAGAGGTTCTCTACATGATGGGAAGCTTATCACCCTGCTTCTTGCTCTCCGGGACAGAAATGAGCCAGCAGGACTGCTTCCGATGGTAAGCCTGTTCAACGCACTACCTCAGCTCCCACATGGGTCTCCAATTCTAACAGCATTGTGTGACCCAGGATCAATACCCCCAGAAATCTGAAACATCAGAAAATAAAGCTGCCTCTTTGATGATAGCACGAGTTCTTAAATATGAAAGCCTGTGAAATAATTTTGAAGGTAAGAAATAAAAGACATTAAGAAATACCAGTGGAGATGAGACAGCCTCTAAGAAATGTTGCATTGAATTACTAACAACAACAACAAAAAGACAGCTGAAAAGTTAAATGAGTTTTTTACTGTCACATTTTCGAAAGAAGGATGAAGGATAAATCACATGTGGCTATCTCCTGGGAGACGCATGAAGTGATGAAGGAAGTCAGCATCAGATCAAAATAAGCAATAATTCCAACCAAAGACGTGAACATTGGCAGAACCCCAAGGCTGGCCAGGCATTGCCGGGTACCAAAGAGAGATGCGGAGGACCGGGGATGGGCAGGTTCACAGAAATGGGGCTGCCACGACCAGAGGACACTGATTGGGTGTCCTTCAGGGGAAAACAAGTGGATAATACAGCCCGGATCAGGTGCGGCGTTTGTTCTGATTCTGAACTAAGTAAACTGAATTAACAAGAACTTGAATATAATCTACAAAGAACAAATGAATAATTCAGATAAAGCTACACGGTGCCAGTATTCCATTCCACTAGAATACTGATAGAATTTCACTTCATCTCTGCGTGGAAATAAACGAAAGACATCTTCCATATTTTTGAGAAGCGGGTGTCCTAAAATTGTCAAAGCCCCATCATGACCCCAGCCCTGGCCTCTTCCCTCTCTCCTAACAAATCTGACCCGGTTTCTCTTCCTCGGACTCCCGGTGGGAATAGTGAGAAGAGAGACCCCAGGGTGGTCTTCCTTCGGACGTCAGGTGCTTGTACCATGTGCCAGCTCATCCCCGGGGATTTCTCTGGAGGGTGGTGCTATGGGTGACCTCTTTTTTTATTTTAAATATATTTCATTGATTTTTTTACAGAGAGAAAGGGAGAAGGATAGAAAGTTAGAAACATCAATGAGAGAGAGATATCGATCAGCCGCCTTCTGCATGCCCCCTACTGGGGATGTGCCTGCAACCAGGATACATGCCCTTGGCCGGAATCGAACCTGGGACCTTTCAGTCCGCAGACTGACGCTCTATCCACTGAGCCAAACCGGTTTCAGCTGGGTGACCTCTTTCTCTTTGGTATGTAGTGGACATGTGTGACTTTTCTCGGGAAAAACACTTCTGTGAAAAAGAACACAGGGATCCCGCACTTCACCAATGAGGGACACCTGTCCAGCTCCTAACCCGCCCATTTGGTCACAACTGTCCACAGGCCCAGTAGAGATCCAAATCAGGGGTCCGGTGGTCGGTTTTTATCCACTCCTTCTGCCAGTGCATGGGGAGTGTGTATAAAGGCCACGTGGCTCAGATGTGGCTTCTTCCGCCACATCCTTCCCTCCCAAATCTTCTGCCACAATGATGCCCTCCCCCCACCTGACTTGGCTCCACACCCAGAAGTTCCACCATCTTACAGGTCTGTTTTAAAAAAGAGAAAACACCCCTGGGAGGATTGCGGAGCACCCCCGTTCACAGATGCCTGTTAGCTAATTTATGAGCTGGTGCTAGTGAACTCTTTCTCCCTGCCCTGCCCCCACCCTGACAACCTGGGCTGCATGAGCCAACACTGTCTCCGAGGTCAGGGAAGGATCCTTTAAGACACCTGCCAAGTTTCCAAAGTTTAGTTTTGAAAATCTTGTTTCTATTTTCCATACAGCAAATCTGTTTTAAGGCTAAAAACGATGCTAACCGAACTGAGGGGGGAAAAAATGATAAAAAGCATCTCAGCTTGTTTTCATAAATAAAAGAAAACCTAAGATGAAATACGAATCTGTGCAGATTTGTAAAACAAAAAACAACAGACTCAAAATGAATAGCTGGTGGGCTTTTCATAGTCTGTCTATGAAAAGAGAAGACGATTTCTGGGCCACGACTGCGATTCTTCACCAACAATCTTCTTTTAAAGTAAAACTCACGTAATTATATCCTAAACAAAGTAAAGGAGAGAGAAAAACATTTGCAGGGGGGAGGGGAGTAGGGGGATGGGCAGAATTTTATTTTATTTTTTTAGTGGGTTTTTATCTTTATTTCCTTTTTTTGTTAATCCTCACCTGAGGATATTTTCCATTGATTTTTTAGAAAGAGAGGAAGGGAGTGGGAGAGACACACAGAGAGAAACATCCATGTGAGAGAGACAAATCGATTGGTTGCCTACCGCCAACCAGGGCCCGGGATTGAGCCTGCAACTGAGGTACGTGCCCTTGACCTGTATCGAACCTGGCTCTAACCACTGAGCAAAACCGGCTAGGGCAAATGGGCAGAATTTTAAGACGAATACATACAAAGACGATGGCAATCCGGACAATGTGCTCCAAGTGATGATTATAGGGTGCCTCAGTGAGGAGAGGACAGAGGAGGAGATTGGCACGCCTCCCAGCGCCAGCACCAGGGGAGGTACCACCTACCCTGCCTTTGGTCATGCAGGGCCGCCAGCCCTTAGGGTCTCGTGCCAGGCGCACAGAGGGCGAGCCAAGCCGTTTTATTTGACAAAAAAAAACTAGAAAACTCGTGACGTGATCGACAGTAGCAGCTGTGTTTATAGCAGTGTGTTGGCCCCAGCCCTCTCTTCCGAAATAGAAAATGCAAATTAGAGCTGAATTCTTGAAATTCTGAGAAGCTAATGTGATTTCTCCAGCGGTCCCTCTTCCCATTCAGAGCCAGCCACCACTGAGGAAAAAAACTCCCTCCGAGAAGCATCCTCTGATGGTTACCAGACGAATTACCTGCCCCATGCCAATACATGAGAGGTGGTTAAGGGAGTCAAGCTTGAAAAAAACATACGAAATTAGTCTCTTAAGGAAAGAAACCTCCGAAATTTTTATTTTAAGATGGGATAGCATGTGCATCCACTTCTTCCACCTCCCCAGGGCCCCCTGAAATGACAGAAGTATATGTTCTGAAAGAGAAAGAGAAAAAGAGAAAGAGAAGACAGAGAGAGAGAAAGAGAGAGAGAGAGAGAGAGAGAGAGAGAGAGAGAGAGAGAGAGAGAGACTGGAAAACAAGAGAATTAGCCAGAATTTCGGATGGAGCAGAAAGTGCAGCTCCAGAGTCCTGAGACAAAGGAAGGACCTCCCAAAGGAGCCTCAGAGAAGGGCCAATGTCATGTTCACAAAGGAAGGGGGGCCAGGGAGCCCGTATGAGAGAGCTGTCTGCAGGAGAGTTGGGCCACGGGGAGCCCTTTCTCCTGGCCCCTCAGAACCTGGTTCTACCCTCGCACGAAGGCCCGAGGCGTGTCCCTTAGGAAAGCACGTGATCTTCCGGGAGAGGGCCTCGTGTCGGGCTGTAGTCCCCAGAGAGAAGCTGAGCCCAAGGTCAGCACAGACCGAACCCCAATATAAACTGCGGGCCTTAGTTAATCACAGGTCAATATTGGTTTATCAACTGTAACAAGTGTACCATACTAATGAAAGATGAAGAGTAGAGGACACTGGGGAGACTGGGGTATATGTCCTTTCAATATAATTTTTCTGCAAAATGAAAAATGCTCTAGATATAAAGTATTAAGTTAAAAATGTACATTGTACATCAAGATGACAAGGTTTTTAGTCTTACATAGTTAAACAGACGTATTCTGATTGCGAAGTATTTTTTCGGTAAAGTATTTTTGGAAGGATGATATAACGATTTCCTCTCTTACATAACTCGGCTGTGGTGGCCCAGAAAACACTCTCCCCCAGTGGGAAACGTATTTAAATAACATCAAACATTCAACCCCAGGTTTAACTCACAGTAAAGGTGCATCTGATTATAAAGGAAATATTAAGAAAGTGAGTCCCCATAAAACACTTTTAAAAAAATTACTTACTATAAGATGTCTCATTTTGGGATACAAAGTCTCAAAATTTCAAAATTCTATGCATAGGGAACAGAATAGTCCTTGCAAGTCTACATCTTCTACTCCGGACCTGAAACCTCACTGTAACCCTCCACTGCAGAGGATGGCTCTTCGGGGTATACACACCAGAGTGTTAAAACTCTACCCTGCCACCAGTTGTCCTAATAACATTTCTCTATTTGGTGCATTCCCATGGCTATCCCCTCATTTTCCCTAGGTACAAAAGTGTTTTTTTAAATAAAGTTTTAAAGAATTATTGGGGGGGGGGTAAGGGGGAGACAGATCCACTACTATTATCCTCCAGTTTACCTTATTTAAAAAGTAGTTGAGAACAACTGATGGTTATTTTTTAAAATATATTTTTATTGAAGAAGGGAGAGGGAGAGAGAGAAAAACATCAATGATGAGAGAGAATCATTGATCAGCTGCCTCCTGCACGCCCCCCACTGGGGATGTGCCCGCAACCAAGGTAGATGCCCCCAACCGGAATCGAACCTGGGACCCCCCAGTCCGCGGGCCGACGCTCTCTCCACTGAGCCAAACCGGTTTCACCCCAAATTCTAGCCTTATTTTGAGGCGAAAGCATCAGAAAGCCAAGCCAAGCCCTGGCAGAAGTGCCTCCGCACGTCGGGGCACTTGAGAGATGACACTGAGCCGTCCGAACAGCTCTTCTGCCCGTTTCTAAAACCATTCTGGAGGACACCGATCACTATGCAAACCAAGGTTCCCCCAAGGAATTACGTCATCAAGTCCACTTGGCGTTTAATTTAAAAAACGTGTTTTTCTGAAGAAGCATGTCTATGCTTTATTTTGTTTAATCACAAAAAGATGCATTACCTTTCCCCTGCTCCTCCAGCGGAAGGGGGAACATAAGGCGAGACGGAAGGCCCAGCCGTATTGGATTTCTCCTCTCGCGTGGGTGGGTAGGAACATACTGTCCCCGTGAGTGCAGAGCGTCTCTGGGAGTTTCTTAGCCTAATTTCCTGGACACGGTTCTAGGTTTGTAGTGACTTCCCTCTCCAAGTAGGTGGAGGCAGGAACAAAACAGAAACATTAGACTGGGGGTAAAGATTCGGGATTTGGCCAAACTAAACAACGTAGTAAAAACCACAAATTCACAGAACTCAGTGACAAAAACAGAACCAGACAAGGGTTGACCCTCAGGGAAATCTGATTGGGACCTCGCCCTGAAGACAGCTTTTAAAGGGCAGAGGACGTTTTAAAAAGCTGCAGGCATCTCTAAACAAGTATTAGACAGCCCGAGGAGGAGAAAAGTTGATTGCCAACATGGTTAAAAATCAAAATGTAATGCTGGGATTTGAGACACTTCTGGAAGAAACAGATGAGCTTATTTCTGCTCTCCTCTCCTCTCCTCCCAAACCTCACAAAAATGAAAGCCCTTTGTGCCCAGACTCAGTGACCTCTGCCAGGCTCCTGTGACCCTCTCTCCCGGCCAGCAGAGCCAGCCCCAGCCCCCCTGCAAAGCAAAGGCCATGACCCTGAAAGGGGACTTGGGAGGAGACAGACAAGGCAAGGACCAGAGGAAACTTCAGAGAAATGACAGCGCCCTCAGGAAGCCAAGTGCAGAATACTATTTTTAAAGGGGGTGAGATCATTCGGAGAACAAAAAGCTCTTGGACATTAAACATATGACAACAGAAATAAATTCAATGGAAGAATTTGAAAATACAGTTGGGGAAAATCTCAAAACAGATGAAAACAATCAAAACAAACAAACAAAAGAGACAGAAAATTGGAGCGGGGTGGGGGGAAGGGAGAGAAATACACAACAAATGATAAATCCAGATAATGCAATGGAGGCCCAGGAATAGAGGAGATAAAAGAGGGAGAAAGGTAATTTGCAAAGAAATAATTCAAGAAATGTCAAGAAATGGCACAGAACTGAAGAACCAGAGTTTGCATGTGTCAAGCTCAATCGATGGGCAAGAGAAAAGAAGCCCAACCCACGGAGACATGTCACCGTGAAATGTGAAAGCATCAAGGAGAGACTGAGCAGGTGGCCGTGGAGGACAGGGCGAGCCCAGCATCAGCCGCCCAGCATAGACGGCCGGGGGGAAGCTTTCAGACACACAGGATCCTGACATTCCTCTGCCAGGTACCAGCCTGCACAGAAGGGATTAGGAATGGGTGTTGGAGCCACTCGAAGTCAACACTCAGGAAGTCAGAAGTGAGGATGAGAGTCTCACAGCATAATTAGAGAGTGAGCGGCCTCCCTAGCCAGTGTGCTCAGTGGATAGAGCGTCAGCCTGCGGACTGAAGGGGGATGCCTTCTATCACAGCGAGAGGCAAAAACTGGAAGTAGGTCTTATTTTCGGGGGATGTCTTACTTTCGGGGAAACAGGGTAGTTCACAGCTCTGGGTTCCAGGAACAAGCCAGACCAGGATGAGCGGCCTCTGGTGGCAGCTCCAATCCCTCCAAGGAAGAGTGGTGCCGAGGCTGGGTGCTCCCTGCTCATCAGGGGAAGGGGTGGGGCACACGCCCCCCAGAAGCCACAGTTGTTTCCGCCAGGAGCCACGGCTGCACCCACTGCAGCCAACGACGGAGGCTGCTTTCCCGGAGAAACGGGTCAGGGGCAGGCAATTCAATCAACGGGACATGGACGTTGAGGGAAGAGACTGCTATTGAATTTGTCTCTTCAGAGATTGAATTTTTGGTCATGTTTAAGAATTATTGAATTATAGCTTCTCTTCGGAACACATGATTTTATGCTGTAAGCTTTCTGTGGTCTGGGCACTGATAAGTGATCGGCACCAAACGCCACAAAGCAGAAACCCAGCCAGGCCGTGCCTTCAAAAAAAAAACAAACCTTCCGCCTCTTCTCTCTGGGGGTTCATTTGTTGTGAAAAGAAAGATCTCTTCAGTGACCCGGTCCCAGTAAGAAAGATCTGCTTCCAGGCCTGGGGCCTTTCCCCAATGAGTGTAGCGCCCGGATGTTTTTATAGATTTGGGGACCTTGTGACATGTCCTTCAGATGCCCTGCTTCATTGCTCTCATTTGCGCTGCAAAACGGCATTGCCTCCGAGGGGTCCCACTTCTGCAGCGACATTCCCGCAGAGCAGGTTCCTGCTGCTGCACCCTGGACCGCACTAGCGCCCGGCCTGACCTCACCAGGCGACAAGAAGGAGCGCGTCCAGTGGCTCAGCACATCACGCTGCTCGGAGGATGCCTGAGCCATATCCCCCTTGACTGATGACCGAGGCGGAGGCTGTGCTCTCCCGCAGTGGGCACGACCAGTCCGCTAAGTGTCTGGACTGTAATGTCCACAGCGGACCGCACAGCGAGGAGGGGCCTGGTGTGGACGAACGGAACTGATTACACACCTTCCACTGCAGACGCGAGGGGCCACAGAGGACGCGGCAAGTTCTCACCGAGACGCTCGGAGATTATACACCGTTTGCCAGGACGGACCCTTTACTAACGTTCATTGCAGGTGCTTCACACATGTTGTGGTTCAATCAACCGGTGCTGTAAGCGCACGCCGGAGAAAATGCTTCTTTCTGGTTTTGTGCTAGAGGACATCTGGCTACAAAAAAAGAGGGGCAGGGCGATCTCTATTTCCAGGTGACTAAATAAAGGACATGGGAAAAGTCTCTCTCTCTCTGCGAGGACAAGGAAAGAAACAGAAAGTGTAGTGATGCCCACAAAATCAATGAGCTGTGTTTTGTTCACTTTTTTAAGACTGCTAACAATCCCAAGATGTTAAATATGACCTGGCCGGTTCATTGGGGTACAGTGTAATATCTTTATTTAAAATATATATATTTTATTGATATTTTGCAGCGAGGAAGGGAGAGGGATAGAGAGTCAGAAACATTGATGAGAAAGAAACATCGATCAGCTGCCTCCTGCACGCCTCTTACTGGGGATGTACCTGCAACCAAGGTACATGCCCTTGACCGGAATCGAACCTGGGACCCTTCAGTCCACAGGCTAATGCTCAATCCACTGAGTCAAACCAGTTTTGGCAGTACATTGTAATATCTTTAAACCTGAGATGACTTAACAAAATTTAAAACCTGTTCTTATGATCTCATGGTCATTACTGATTCTGATAAAAAAAAAAAACTGTCTAATAATAAATCAACAATGACCCAAATAGACATTTGCAAATAAAAACCTCCTTTCATTAAAGACATTTCCTATGGTATGAATCACTTGATAAGAATAACCCTGCAAAGTAACCTTTGTATCAACACAGTGCTTTAAGGATTTAGACGCTTTTGAGTATTATTTCTTCTGATCCTCCTCGTGGTTGCATCACACAGTTATCAACATGACACATGGATGAGGGAAAACGACTTATAGCTCAGAGGTTTGCTTAGCTTGCAGGGAGTTGGAGCTGGAGCCAGGCTTTCAACAAGCAGCCCTGTGCCCCTTTTCCTGCTAAATGTAGTTCCTTCCCCTTCTCACATCTCCAACTATGCCACACATAGTATCAGTATGCTCAGACACCATATGAACAGCACCTCCTCCATGGATGCCTTCCCGTTGCAAAAGCTTTCAGCTATTACTGAAACTCTAAAACTTTTCATGTAAACACAAGCAACAAAAGGGAAAAAAAGGAAAAAGAAAGGCAGGAAGGAAAAACAAACAAACAAAAAACAATGAAACAGCCCAAATCTTGGCAGTTTGAACAAGAGGGAAAAGAAGGATTTTAGAGGCCTCCCTTCAAAGTTTAAAGCAATACGATATTTTATAATCACAATAGTAAAGGTTAAAAGCTTGGTAGTACCCCAAATTCTTTTTTTTTTTAATATATTTTATTGACCCTTTACAGAGAGAAAGGGAGAGAGAGAGATAGAAACATCGATGAGAGAGAAGCATTGATCAGCTGCCTCCTGCACATCCCCCACTGGGGATGCGGCCGCAACCAAGGCACGTACCCCTGACTGGAACCGAACCCAGGACCTCCCAGTCCATAGGTCGACGGTCCATCTACTGAGCCAAACCAGTTTCGGCGTACCCCAAACTCTTATTAACAATGGACAGTAGACATCATCAGAGAACAGATACTGTGTACTCAAACTGGTCTAGGCCACAGAAAAGAATGGAAAGCTACTCCATTTAATTCTAAGAAGCTAGAATATACTTAACACTAAAACCTGATTTAAAAAATAAAAGACCAATTTCACTATAAATACAGATGCAAAAACTCTAAATACAGTACTGGCATATAGAACCCAGTAGTGAATGAACAGAATAATATTACATGACCAAGCATTGTTTATTTCAGGAATGCAGGGATTACCCACCATTAGGGAAGCTATCAACATATTTATTACATTAATTCTTTTTTTACAGTGAAACATAAAAACAATATCAATAAAACATAGAGGCTAAAAAACATTTGGTATAATTCAATTGTCATTCCTAACTAAAACAAGAAAACAAACAACTCCCTAAAATAGAAGTAGAAAAACGTACTTAAATAAGATCAAGGCCATTTACTACAATCTTACAACAAACAACTTAGGTGATGGTGAAATATTGAGGCCATTACCATTCCCGACTAACACAGGGATGTTTACTATTCAACATGATCCCAACTAGTGCGATAAGAAAAGCTATAAAACAAATGGTATAAGCACTGCCAGCGCAAACATCTCTGTTTGCAGCAGCGAGTGAGAGCTTCGTCGTTGTTGGGTATAAATGCTTTTTAAAAGCTTTTCTGTGTGCTGGTAAGACATGGAAACCGATTAGAAAAATACTCTTCATAAGAGCAATCCAATTTACCAAAGGAAAATAAGAAAGGTACAAAGGTTATATGATGAAAAACAAAATTTTATTGAAGAACATAGAACAAGGCACTGATAAATGGAATTACATAGAAATGTCATTCCATTGTAATCAGAAACCAAAGGATTTTGTTGAAACAAAACTAAATAATTTTCAAGTTCATTTGGAAAAATAAATATATAAAAACTAATAACAAATTTGTAGGGGGGAAGTAGGAGGAAAAAACATTTCGGAGAAAAATACTAAAACTTACTATAATAACCACAATCAAAACAATACGAATTGGCTCAAAAAGAGATAAACAGATGAGTAAAATAGAACAGATTCTCAAAACATACTTGACAGAGGTAGTATTTAGGTTACTAAAAAAGATGGTTTATTTAAAAATGAGATAAATAAATGGCTGTTCCTTTGGGATATACAAAGTTGGACTCCTACTTTAAAAACAAAAAATAGTTTCCAGATGAATTAAATATCGAAATATAAATAGGACATGAGACAAACACAACAAAATTCCTTCCTGCTGCTGCTTTCCCGATCACAGAAAACCCAGGCCCCGAAGAGGAGGGGCCTCTCTCAGGCTGTGCTTCCTCAGCAGGAAAGATGCACCTCTCTGGGCTCCTAGGAAGCGGACTCCGCCTTCTCCCAGGTGCCCCTGCTCTCCTACAGATCCTTCATATGCCCGTTATTTATAGGGGAGAAGGCTGCTCCCTGCAGCAAGTTTATTGGTAAACCATAGAAGTGGCCCCAGATACAATATTTTTGCATTGTTTCTAATGATATACTCAAAGAAAGAGGGGAAAAAAACCCACAATACAAATGAAGCTAACATAAACATGAAATTAAAGAACCCAAAGTGAAAATCATGGTACATGTTGAGGCTTACTTTCTAATTTTGACCGAAACTGGTTTGGCTCAGTGGATAGAGCATCGGCCTGCTGACTGAAAGGTCCCAGGTTCGATTCCGGTCAAGGGCATGTACCTTGGTTGCGGGCGCATCCCCAGTAGGGGAGCATGCAAGAGGCAACTGATCAATGTCTCTCTCTCATCAATGTTTCTAACTCTCTGTCCCTCTCCCTTCCTCTCTGTAAAAAATCAATAAAATATTATTTAAAAATTTTCTAATTTTGTTGCATAATCTCTGCACTTTTTATGTGGAATGCCATATATCTTGCCCCCGTCAGGATGGATTCTCAGCTTCGAATCAAGTCATTAACAATCTGGTAATTACTTTCTGAGGATTTAAGTAGCAGGGAATTCTCCACTTGTGCGTTTTTTAAAGCAAGGAGTCCCCAGTGCTTGCTCTGCATCGTGAGGATGAGGCCCTGAGCAAGGACCGGCTGTGGCTGGCAGAGGGCAGGTGAAGGGGGCCACAGTGGCAGCAGTTTTCCCCTCCTACTTCCTGGGAAGCTATTGGGCATCTCTATGTGTTCCCACATCATCAGATGGTTCTGGACTCGAGGTTGCAGTCCTTGGGGGTGTTTGTGTAAGTTTCCTGCCCTGAATGACTCCAGGTGGTGGTGGATACTGAGGAAAAAGCTAAAACCACACCCCAGATGTAATCACCCTTCTCCCCCAGCGTTCTAGAACGGGAGAAGGGGGCAGCTAAAGGGTTTGCCCTCGTTTTTCTCACAAGAGTCTTCATGCTCCTGACAACGGTGCTGGCAACTTCTAATAAAATTTAGAACACAGCTCAAATCGGTAAGTATTTACCAGCGGAGTTCCTAAGCAATGCTGGGCCTTATGGGTAAAAGAACTGGAACGCAGAAGACATAACCCTGTCACAAAGAGTTTACAATCTATTACAAGTGAGGAATCCAGGCATGAAGCAAATACAAAACATTTCCATGGCAACGTATATTCAAGTGTGGTTCAAATTATATACCTCCACACACAAGGACCTTGGTTATAAAGAAGGGAGGAAGGCGTGGCAGAGGAAGTCTTTCTCCCATTGGGCCTCAGAGGAAGCCTTGGACTTCAGCAGGCGGTCAGGAGCCCCAAACAGAGGAAGGGGCAGCCCCAAGCCATGGAAGCAAGAACCCGCAGAATGGAAGCAAAAAGAAAGACTCCGATCCTGCCATGAGAGACAGCTGTATTATTCACCTCCCAATCTGCCCAGAGCCCAGCATAATGTCCACACAAGACTGAGATTCTGCAGGAGGGAGCTCAGTCTGCCCGGGGATGGGGGGAGGAAGCGGGTGGGAGAGGACCCTGGGTGTTCCAGGCCAGGGAGCAGGGGAGCCAGGGACCCTGGCGAGGTCCTGGCTCAGATGACTTCCCTCCCTTGGCCTTCTGTGACATGCAGTGGGAGACCACCAGTGCAGACAGTGGTCCCCACCTGGTGACCTCCCATGTTCACCTTAGAGCTAACAGAAGACGGTGGTTACAGTTATGCATGTGTACATCACCGTTTGAGGGACCCTCTTCCATGGCCAATAAAAGCAAGCCCTTAAACTTGATAGGGTTCAGAAATCGGAACACTATGGCTCCCTCTAGTGGTTTAAAACACCGTTCACCCTTAGATATTTAAAGGAAGTTACTACTTCATTTTGACCATTTCTGTATCACCTCGTCCTTCTCCTCTTGGAAAATACCAGTCTCATAAAGAGCTCCCTGCAGTGTCCATCCCAGCAGTGAGGAGAGGGGAGCAGGCCAGAGACCCAAAGTCACAGAGCAACTTAATCCGCTTCCTTCCAAAACAAGCAGAAGCTCAAGCAGCAAGAAGCAGAGAGACGGGGACAGACAGCGAACAGCGAAGCCGCGTGATACAGGGGGACTGGAATAGAGAATGGGATTCGGCGAAGGGAAGTGAGCTGTAACCACAACATTAAAAAATAAAATAAAATAAAAAATTAATGCTCTCAAAAGGCTCCAAAGTCCTCTTGGAAGAAATTTTAAAAGGATCAGTTTCTACCGGGCTTTATGCTAATCCTGGCCCAAGTCTGTAGGATGCTCTGGCTGCTCGGTCAGCTATGATCTGCTTGCATTTTTCAAGGCTGCCGTGTAGAGAAAGGTTGCCTCGCTGCACAGTCATGCCTCCTATTAAAAACCTCGCTCCAGTGAGGCAATGTTAGGGCCGAGAGAGAGAATTTTTACCGAGCAGCGAACCTGGCCGTGGCTGCTGTCTGTGCTGAGGCTTGGGATCGTGTTATATAACGATGCAATAACGTGTTGGCCATCTGCAGATCCAGAAAACCAATACCAACAAAAAGCCAAGTGCAAAGGATCCAAAGAAAAGGCATGAAACACCTCCACTAAGAAATGTAAATAACAATTATGACAATTACAGCGGGGTAAGGTAATTGGTACCTAATTACAGCTGTGGCTGGGATGGAATATATTTTCTGCTATGGCTAAGCGAGGCATTGCTCGTTGTTTTTTTTTTTTTTTTTAATCAGATTAGTTCACCTCGTTTAGAGAAAAAAGTCCTTTTAGGTCATTATTCTTGAATCGATTCTCAACAAACTCCCAAACTGGTCCAAAGTCTCTTTCAAAGACGATGGACAAAATCATTCTGAGCAAAGTTCTTCTGAACCCTCTTAATGCAATGACAATTCCTCTGACTTGCTTTAGTAAAACTATTTAGTCTTATCCTAAATAGCAACCGTTTACAGCTGAAAACAAATATGGTCAAATGCAACGTGTCGGGTGGATACTATACAATGGTGAGCCTTGGGTCCCTGGTCAGAATACAATTCTCTCTCACATCACTTTTTCTCTGGGAAAATCCGCTGCAGAATGAAATTGCTTAAATTACCGGCGCACTCGTCCTGCTTAGTATGAGGATTGCCTACAGGCTGGTCCCTTGAGGTTATTTCGCTAGTGAGTTGACTGAGGAGTTAGCATGTCATGAGATGTCATCATCTCCAGGGGTTTCCTCGGGTCCCAGTGAGACCCCAAATTATACCACATCAAAGCCTCAGCTGGCTTTCTTCCTCGGGAATGAGGAGGCACACTCTCCTCACGTGCCCTTTACAGCAAGGCACCTCTCAGATCACAGAGCCAACACACTGTTGTTTCGTGACAGATGTTCAGGAGAAGGAGGTGACACACACAAACGTCAGCCAGTGGGGTCTGTTTCCATCTCCCTGATTCTGCAGTTCTCACACCTTTTACTTATGCCTCACAAGACAGCACGGTCCCTCGGGCCAGCAGTTCTACCTTCTTGTTCCCTCATGGGGCCTGGAAATTAGGAGTTGGGATAAGAGGAGTGAAAGATACTTGCAGAACAAAGCAATGCCCTATTTCAATTTGTAGCAGAGAGAGATGGACCTTGTTTCTCAGAAGAGCTAAAAAGGTAAAGAATTTAAGATGTCAATAATGAAAGAAATCGGAGAAAAATGTCTCCCCTCAAATCTTTATGAAAAAATCTATTTATCCCTGCAAATGAACAATTTAAGATGAGCGTGCCTTACTGCACTTTACTGTATGTTTGTTAATCCTCAACGTTTAACAGAGTTGCTCTTGCGGTGTTGTCTAGACCTTATTGGTCCTACTCGTTTATAATGGTGTTCTCGTGTTTTGTTTTGTTTTGTTTTTAATATATTTTATTGATTTTTTACAGAGAGGAAGAGAGAAGGATAGAGAGTTAGAAACATCGATGAGAGACATCAATCAGCTGCCTCTTGCATGCCCCCTCCTGGGGATGTGCCCGCAACCAAGGTACATGCCCTTGACCGGAATCAAACCTGGGACCCTTCAGTCCACAGACCAATGCTCTATCCACTGAGCCAAACCGGTTTCGGCTCAGAAAGGACAATTCCATTCTCTGAGGTGCTCAGGACAAACTGGGGTGTCTTCCTTGATGCCTGCTTTTGCTACATCCCACCTGGAACCTATAATCAGATCCTTCCAAATTTGCCTTGAACATTTATCCAGAACCCAACCACTGCTGCTACCTTCACGTTTACTGCCCTGACCGGGCACCACCGTCTCTGTCCAGGATCACTGCCACGCTGCCTAACTGGTCTCTCGGCCTTTGTCCTCATCCTTTACAGTCTCCTGTCACCACACCCACATGTCATCCAACCACCCTCTGCGCAGAATCTCCAGCAGCTCCCATGTCACCTTGACATAAAGAGCTTTTAAAACCCAACTATTTAAAGAAGAAATCCAGTTCGAAAATGGGCAAAAGACACGGACAGACGTTTCACTGAAGAGGACAGACAGATGGCAAATAAAAAAGATAGTCAACTTATTGGCCATCAGAAAAATGCAAGTTAAACCACAGCCAGCTCTCGATGCAAACCCCTCAGGATGGCTGGAAGGAAAATCAGTGACACCATCATTCGGGCAAGGATGTGGAGAAACCGGATCCCTCTGCAGAAGAGTTTGGCAGCTTCTTGTAAAAAGAAACATGCAATGACCATACAGCCCAGCAGTGTTACTTTCAGACATTTATGTGGAGAAATGCAAACCCTATGTTCGCCCAAAACCTGTACGGAATGGTCAGGGGAGCTTTGTAGTAGCCCCTAAATCTGGGAAGAGCCAGAACAGGTGGTTAGATACACGGTGGTACCCACATACCATGGAACAACACCCAACAAGGAAAAGGAACAAGCTATTGATACACATACTACCTCAGAGGAATCTCCTGGGAACCGTGCTGAGTGAAAAAAAAAAAAGGCCCATCTCAAAAGGCTGGGAAATGGAGAACAGGCCGGTGGCTGCCAGGGTAAGAGATGGAGAAAGAGGAGTGCAGGGGTGAGAGGTGGGTGTGGTTATGAAAGGATGAGAGTGAGCCTTGTGCTGACGGAACTGTTCTGTATCTATCTGTGACGATGAACATGCAAACCACACATGTGATAAAATTGTGTAGAACTAAATCCACACAACTGGGAAAATCTAAACAAGACCGGCAGATTGGATCCATGTCAACATCCTGATCTGCAACATGGCTCTAGAGTTCTACAACATGTTAGCCCTGGAAGAGACTGGGGGAGGGTGCAGGGATCGCTGTGTATTCCTTCCTACAAATGCATGTGAATCTGCAATGATCTTAATGACGATTTCAATGAAAAAAAAAATCATGAGGTCATTACCTTGCTGTCATCTGATGGCACCTTCTTCTAGTCCCTGGGACTTAACTAAGTATGTCATTGTGTGCAAGGGAATGAGCTTGCAGTTGGGAAATGTGATACACCTCATGGTTAATTAAACAGACTGGATTTACATAAAAACTCCCACTAAGTCGGCCAGCATTTACATTCTGCATGCTATGCTTACCTCCAGCTAGAAAGGGAAAAGAAAGATTATATCTTTTAAAATAGTAGGACACAATCATACTCCGTTTCAGTACAAGCATACTGTCCTCAAGGTGACAAAAATTAACCACCTAGTGCGATCCCCCTTTGTAATAAGCAAGAACAGTAGGGTCTAATTCACGTGACCAATTAGTGACTTTTTATAAGCAACATTCAAAATTTCATGATCACTTTAATGATTTCATTTTCGGACTATCGCTTTAAGTGAAACAGATACGATCAATGCAAAAAGAGCCAATGGCAATAAAAATAACGGAGTGTAACATGCACAAAATAAAAAATGAGCATTATTACATTTCCAATGTAATTTATTTATGCATTAAGGTCGTTTAGCTGTGTTACTGCTGCTCCAGTAACACAAATTAGATTTTTTTTTCAAAATTCACAAAATACAGTCCATGTATCAATTTATGTACTGACTGGACAGTATCTGCCAAATCTCAGAAAAATGTTGTAACATGGTCCTAGCTCAGACTGCCATCTCCAATTCTATTAGCCCGAGAGTGGAGCCTCCACCAACCCTTCCATATTAAGTTAATGTCTGTCTAACATCCAACCCCGCCCTCTGCCTGGAAACAATCTTTTATCCAATAACCTCACTCTCCTTGTTCACATGTGAATCTCGACTGCGGACACTCGGAGCCAGGCAGAGGACGCTCGCTCGGTTTGGGCTCATGTGGGTGACATCACCCTTCATTTCTGGGGTGCCACCCTGTCACCCCACTTGTAGTTTTGGAATGTGCAGCCTGCACCGGCCTCCCTACCCGAGCCGGTCAGAGTGGTTCCTGTCTGTAGTGGGGCAAGAACGTGGCACAAGACAGACAGCTGGGCATCTGCAGACAGTGCTCTCAGGTGCTGACCGCACACACAGGTGAGGTCCGAGGAAGCTACATGTGAATGGACTACAGGGACCAGCACGTGGGGCGCACACAGGACTGAGAATGGTGTATGTTCCCACCAGCCAGACTGGAAAACCTAACTCACAGGTACTCAGAGCAAGTCCTTAGAGGGTCGAGACTCAGTCCTAGGAAATAATCAGGAAGCATGTTATTGTTTAGTTCTTACACTGTACACGAAGTGGTATAATGCCTCTGGGGGGTATACTACAATAAAATAAAAATGTATTCTATGAACCTTAAAGTAACCAGTGAGATAACAAGATAAAGAGTTACAGTTAATAATGCTAACAAAGGAGAAAAATATATGGAAACACACACCCACACACCCAGACCCGCAGGCAAGGCACTATGAGTTCAAAGACAGAAAAGAGAACAAATAGCAAATAGGGCAAATGGTAAATACAGAGCGAGGTGGTAGAATAAAATCTAACTGTATCAGTAACTAGATTACATATGAATGCTGGCACACCCCAGTTAAAACTCAGAGTTGATCGGATTTGTATTTAAAAAGACCTAATCGTCACACACCTAATCGACATACACAGACACACACAGATGAAAAGGAAAATGTTTTTTAAAAGGTTATACTAACAGAACCACGCTTTACAAACAGAAGGCTACATATAGAGGAAGAACCTTCGGCCCGGAGAGCGTTAGATGCTCACGGAAATACCCCACCCGACAAGGCACGACAACAGCAGCCTGGTTCAGGGCAGGAGCTTAGGATGTGAGGGCGATCTGGCTGCGACATCTGTCACCCCATTGATCGCCAGGGTTGATTCGGCTGATCTGGCTGGCTAGGCGGGTGTCCCCCTCCTCCCTTACCAATCCAGCTGCGCTCGGTTGAAGAGGACAACCTTCCCCCCAGAGGAGAGGACAGGTCATCCGGTCAAGGGTATACGAGTGGCTGCGCTCCCCTGCTGGAACCTCCAAACCAGCTCAGAGGCAGTCGCTCAGGAAGGAGTGGAGGGGCGGAGGAGGCATCCGGAGGCAGAATCAGCAGGTGGAGACAAAAGAAATCTCCAAAGGAGAAGAGGGGAACCAAAAACATCCCAGGTCTTCCAAATGAGTCACCTGGAGGCTGCACTCCTAGTGATGGAGCTGTAAACCACAGAGAGGGAAGGACGCACAAGAGTGGGTCCTGGGAGGAGGCCTTCTCTGAGAGGCTGATTTCTGAAGATGGCCAAGGGGAGATGGCCTCGAAGAGATGTCCTGGGGCAGCTGGAGGCCAGAGCCAGCAGACGCAGGCCCTGATTGACAAGCCGGCCGCACAGCCAGGAAGCTCCGCGGCCAGAGCAGCCACGACCCTGCGATGACATTAGGCTTCAAGCCAGGCCTCGGCGGCAGTGAACTATCCGACACCTCTTTTCTGGTTTTTCATCTAATCCCGTCTACATTCAACATTTCACACGAAACAATTTTATTGAACGTGAAGACACATCCATTTCATAAATATTTCAACATTTTAACCTAATCCTCAGGTTTCCCGCTTCCATATAGTAATATTTACCCGTGATTACAGTAATGGGCTCCACTTATGCCAATGGCAGAGCTTCTCAAACTCCCTGCGGTGAAGGACCAGCCTTGTAAATCCCCAGTTCCTGTGGACCTACACGTGGCCCTACAGGGCCTGGACGGAACTGTGTCCCACCCGAATTCGTATGTTGAAGCCCTCACCGCCCCTCCCCCCCATGGGACTCTGGAGATAGGGCTTACAAGGAGGTAATTAGGGTTAAAAGAGGTCTTAAGAATGGGACCCTGATAGAACAGGACTACTGTCTTCATAAGAAAAGACACCAAAGAGAGTCCCCCCACCCTCTCTCTCTCTCTTTCTCTCTCTCTCTCTTTTTTCCACATGCACACAAAAAAGAGGCCATATGAGCACACAGCAAGATGGTGGCCCCTGCAAGCAGGAAAGATGCCTCAGACTGAAATCTATCCTGCTGACACCTTAAGCTTGGACAGCCAGCCTCCAGAACTGTCAGAAATAAACTCCTGTGGGTGAAGCCACTTAGTCTCTGGCATTTTGTTATGCAGCCAGAGCAGACTATACACACTGCATGGAGCCACATGCAGCTCACCATGCAAAGTGAACAAACACTACTCTCATTGTTCTACACTTGTTCACCAAGAGAAGCCCGCTGATCGCATGCTTAAATGTCAAACTGTCTTAGAAGTTTCCAAATGCTGACCCTGCATTTCTGTGCTCATATCACTGTAGACAAACACTACAATATCTATCTCACTGTAGATAAACACCTCACTATAACAAACACTCTGTGAACTAATAGCAGTCTGCAGACCATGTTTCAACCCGAACTGGTTTATAGTATTTCTGTGATTTAAAAGAGAAAAACAGTATTTAGCTAAAACATTAAACTTAAAATAAGGGCATGATTTTTAAACACATTAGAAGCCAGATGTATGCTGTGGGGTGAGAGAAATTAGAGAGAAGCCCAGGATTCTATTATATCATATCATATCATTCCATATCATAAATCATATCATACCTAGGCAAGATCCCCCCCAAGACAATGCAGAATGCATGCTCTTAAAAATGAACACCACTGTGCCTTGTTTATAATGACCCTTGGATTCTGTTTCTCTTTAGAACTTCCATCCATCTCTGTAATCATATCCACAGAGCACATTACAATTCGATTACAAACTCACAGAGTATTACTTCTTCTTCAATTGGTGATACATACACCAAACTCACAAAACAGATGTTCTCAAGGGACTGACCCAGATGGATGAGCAAATTAACTCCTGTGATCCTGCCGCTGAGGGAGGACCCAGTACAGAGATGTCCAACTACCCGGTGGCCATCACAGTGGGTCTTTGATGGATCCTCATCCATACATTTGTCATCATTCTAAGCCACGGAGGGCCCCGGGCACATGTCTGATGATTGGCAGCCTAGTGGTCCAGGAGAGCCTCAGTGAGACAGCTACTCTCTGCTCCATATGACCTTCCATGGAGGCCAGTCCTGGTTCCAAAGAATAGCAGGCCCCAGCACATGTGTGCTAATGTCTAATTGGCCAAACAAATCACATGGCCAGGCCCAGATAAAAGACTGGGGGACATAGAGTTCACTTCCTGATGTGGGGATGGGGGTGGGGTGGGTGGAGGGAGGCAAAGTCACAGTGCAAAGGGCTGGCTGTAGAGAGAGGAAGAATTTGTGGCCAATTCTATAATCAGAAATGGAAAATTTGTATTACTGGCATAAATAGAAGGTAAATCCTAAAAGTAAATGGAAAACAGCTCCATCCTGAATGTAAACTGATCTTTTTCGGGGGTATGAGACTTGACTTTCCTAAATGTTCTAGGCCAAGAGACAGGGGTAGGTTAACCAATGTTAATACCTTAAAAGAATGCAACCTCAGCTAATTTATAAAAACTGGATATCAACAGTCATATTTAAACAGATTATGTACTAACCATTGATTTAAAGGGTACTGGGCTCTTTTTTTTAATATATTTTATTTATTTTTTACAGAGAGGAAGGGAGAGAGATAGAGAGTTAGGAACATTGATGAGAAAGAGAGACATCGATCAGCTGCCTCTTGCACGCCCCCTACTGGGGATGTGCCTGAAACCCAGGTATATGCCTTTGACCGGAATGGAACCTGGGACCTTTCAGTCCACAGACTGATGCTCTGTCCACTGAGCCAAACCGGTTTCAGCAACTGGGCTCTTTAACAACACAAATACAAATGCAAAAGCCGGGCCCCTAATCCCACACACTTCCACAGACAGAAGAAGCTCATTTAGGTGGCACACCTGGGATCAGTAATTCCTGTTAATCAACAAAAGTTAGCTAAAATGAGGAATCATTTAAAAATGCATATCTTTAAGATTTTAATTTGGCAAACATTGAAAGTATATTTATTTGCAAGTCTTATAACATAGGGCGTCGGCCTCTCCTTTGAGCAAATCCAGTGACACTTTCTCACTGTCTTCCTTCATAAATAACACCCAGAATTCAAGGTCAAAGATTCCCAGGTTCACTTTCTTTGAAAAAGAGTGAAAACAAAGATACGTGTGAAGCCATGTAAAAAACAGAATCTGGAAGCTGTCCATATTTTTATGATTTTTTCCTAATCTTTTATAATTGCCTCATCTTTACCCAGTCTGATAGTAATATGTCTTTGTGGAGTCTTTTCAAAGGTTTTCACAGGAAGGACGGCTCTTTCTGCTTTAGCACACACACTTCACCAGCTTTCATCCCATTTAATTAAATTATGCCAATTACAGTAACAAGAATGGCACATGTAAACAGATTTGGGGACAAGGTGCCTTTTGGTGGGCACTGAACCTGGTGAGTGAACATAGTCCCCGGGCCCCCACGGCTGGCTGGGCCGGGAGCCTAGGCCGGTCTGGACTCTGCCCGGGGAGGAAGGAGAGAGCTGGTCTTCGGGAGCCTCCCCTGCACTGTGGTTCACCTCTTGGGGGAGCCAGTGGGGGTGCACTTCCAGAGCCAGGGCTAGATTTAGTCCTCCTTCCCACACAATCAACACAACACAGAGCACTGTTTCATTTGGATAAAACTCAAGAGGGGGAACAGCCCATAGAAAAACCTGAAAATTACCAAGATGATCACAGGAATAGAGGAAACCAAAGAAGGAAGAAAAAATCCAGTTTAAAAATTCTATTCAGCCGAGACCGGTTTGGCTCAGTGGATAGAGCGTCGGCCTGCAGACTGAAGGGTCCCAGGTTCGATTCTGGTCAAGGGCATGTATCTTGGTTGTGAGCACGTCCCCAGTAGGGAGCGTGCAGGAGGCGGCTGATCGATGTCTCTCTCTCATCGATGTTTCTAACTCTATCTCTCTCCCTTCTCTCCCTTCCTCTCTGTAAAAAATCAATAAAATATATTTTTTAAAAATTCTATTCAAAAGTACCCTGCTCCACAAGTTAAACCCTTATTTGCCCTCCCAGGAACCCAGCACATGCTCTAACGCTGGGAAGCAGTGCCCCGATAAATATAGTTGGTAGTGACCAGATGAAAAAAAAAAAATATATATATATATATATATATATATATATATATATATAAAATTCCCTAACTTTCATTTAAAAAAAAAAAAACTGCAATTAAGCAATGTTTTTCAAACTATCAATGAAACATGCATGGTGCTCACCACGACCTAAGGATTAGAAGTGCATTGTTACTTCTGGGGTGAGTAGTTAATTCATTTGCATCTTAGAAAAGGAACAGCTTTAAGCAGGTGAACTGTTAGTCTTCAATTTGTTTAACTGGCACATCTTGCCAAGTTCAGAATTAAAAGAAAACCATGAATGCATTTAATACTAAAATGAGGAATTACCGAACATTTGATACTTACAAGATTGTAGGGTTTTTCTATTTTTTTTTTTTTTTTTTAGGAATTGGAGATCACTGTGAAATTCTGCATTTAAAGGAGTGACCCTTTGTTTGAAAATACATCAACGAAGTAAACTAAATTTGCCTCAAGAGTGAGGACCATAGATGATTATTTAAAAAAAATTATTTGAATAATGATTTGATTCTGTGGGCTGGACTTGATGACATTGCCAGTATTTGGCTATTTTTAACTAGAAAATGGCATTTTCACATGGTTCCCACATAGTGTTTTATATTGGTAGGCTATTCTCTCAGTCTGTCGGTGGGTATACATTAGCACACACAGATATTATATGATATAAAGTGTACACCTGAAATGTATATGTTATCAACTAAAGTTATCCCAATTAATTTCCTTTTTTAAAAAAGTGAAATTTCAGTCATTTTTGAAGGCAACACTAGATGGCAGTAAATACACAAAAGTTGTAATATGACATTGAGTTACTAGCATAATGATCATTTTTGCCTTTTACTCAATTATATGCTGCATTGAATCAAGTTTTACCAAAAAAACCCCCACAAAAACCCTAACAAATAAAAGAATAAATAAAAATTAATTTTGCTGGCTCCAGAAATGTGAACCTGGAAAACTACTGAACTGAGCCATCATCTACAATTTGAATATGAGAACACTAGCTCTCAATAAACATCAACATCATAGTTATATTTTCTGTCTTCTTAATTTAAAAAATTCTGATAACATGAATTTATTTTAAATTTTACCTAATTTGGAGGAAAAATCTTTTAAAATAAAATATCTTAAGTTACTTTTTACATCAAGATGTTACCGATTTATTTATTTGTATTTATTTATCATTTTTTTGAATTAGTAAAATTTCTATTCTTTCAGGAGCCATGAATGAATATAGGAAAGTACAGCATGCTATTTATTTAATATGACACTAGCAAAACATTTTTAACTCAATAAACTAACAATTTATCTAGAGCGCAGGGAAAAAATAGGGAATAAAATATAATTTTAAGATTTTATTCCCCAATTTGAAGACACTGCAGATCAAAGAGAAAATCTTAAAAACAGAAACATGTTAATTTGATTTATTGATGATTCTCATGACTTTTCTGTAACATACTAAATTAGAATTTCAGTATGATTTTATAAATATATAATAATAAACAACAAAACTTACATTTTCAAAATTATTTGTAAAATTTCTACTTTTTGGATTCATTATAAGACCAGATGGCATTCAGCACAGGTCTCAGAGATACTAGAATAAAATTAGCTAACTTACTAATTTTGGGGATACTTATAACACTTTCTCTTAGCTTAATTTTGTTCTGACACAGAAAAATCCTCAATTTAGAAAACAAAGCGAAGGTTCTCTCAAATGTCAATAAAGGAAAAACAAATAAATCTTTAAATACATTAAGGTGGTAGAAGGGGAGGACTTAGTTTAATACCAATCTGTGCCTATATAATTCAACTTTCGATCAATAGTTTTTCAAAAGTCAGAAAATAAGTAGCTATAGCTACTACAAACATACAACCAAATAGCCAACACAATCTTGAAAAAGAATAACCAAGTTGGGGGTCTCACACTTTCTAATTTAAAAACTTACTACAAAGCTACGGTAATCAAAGCAGTATAGTACTGGCAAAAAGATAGATATTACTTATTTTGTCAACTTGAATATACATTAAATATATCCAGCTTTATGTATGTCAATCATATCCCCAATAAAATGCTTGAAAAGACAATACAGACATACAGACCAATGGGCTAAAATAAAGAGCACAGCAACAAACCCTAACATACATGGGTTTTGACAGGGGTGCCATGACCATTGACTGGGGAAAGGACTGTCTTTTCAACAAATGAGGCTGGAAATGTGAATAGCCACATGCAAAAGAATGATTTACCTTGTATCATATATAAAAATTAACTCAAAATAAATCAAAGATCTAGACTTAAGCCCTAAAACTATAAATCTAGAAGAAAACATAGGACAAAATCTAAATGACATTGGATTTGTCAATGATTTCCTAGATATAACACTCAAAACAGAAACAGAGAGAGAGAGAGAGAGAGAGAGAGAGAGAGAGAGAGAGAGAAATAGAGAAGTTGAGCTTTTGTGCATCAAAGGATAGTATCAACGAAGTGAAAAGGCAACCTGCAGAATAGAAGCAAATATTGCGAATCACATATCTGATAAGGGGTTAATGCTTATAATATATAAAGAACTCTACAATTCAACAACTAAAAAACAAACAACATAATTTAAAAATGGACAAAGGATTTGAACAGACATTTCTCCAAAGAAGATTTACAAATGAAAACATTTACAATCCATGAAAAGATGCTCGACAGGTATCTTCTGTAAAGGAACTACTTGGCATTCTCATCGATCCCTTATGGGTCTCATTAGTTTAAGCGTCAGTCAATCCCAAAAGTCTAGCTAGCCCTGGTATACTACAGGCAAAGACAAATGCTAGATCTGTAAAGTTAAGGGCCATATCCTAAATCAAGAACTACATTATGAGCCTGGCCAGCTGGCCACCCCCTGGCTAAAGGACCTCTCTGTTTTGATCTCTCACTTCCACAGGTAATCAATCAGCCTTGCAAATAGCTCTCCAAAATCCTATTCGACTCACAAATCTACAACAGACCTGCTTTTATCTGCCAGCCAATTCTCTTTCCCCTCCTACACACTGCCGTCTAAAATCATTCTCCAACACGAGTATTCTACATATAGCTTCTATCACAAGCACATATTCCTATCAAATATGCTAAAAGAGCAAAATAGAGCAAAGCAAAGTGTATTTCTTCAGCCACTACTGGAAATGTACAAATGTACATGTGAATGTACAAATGAATTCCAGGATTTCATTTTCTTTTCTGGTCAGCTCTAAGTCCTGAGACCTTAGGTATATGAATCACTACTTTATGTTCCTGCCAAAGTTTGCTTTAACAAAATTTCACAACTCTCCTATGTTTTAAATATCTAAAACTAGAAATGCACAATATTCCTGACAAGTAAAATCACTAGCAACAAAAAAATTGCCTGCAAATTCTTGTTTGTGCTTGATTTTTAAGAGGGTACAGCAATCCATAGTCAGAAACATAATTAAATGGTTTCTAAGCAGTCCAGAGACAGCCAGCTTGTGCTTTGTGTGTGAAACTAAGAGTCCTCCTACACATGACAGCACGCTTTGGAGTTTTAGAATGTTTCACAAAGGGCTCCGTACCTGTTGGAAAGGAGACTTAAACATGAATTTTTCTCAAAAAAATATTTTCTTAGGATTTGTTTAGGAAAGTAAAAGTGACAAATCCCTAGATTAGACTAAAAAACCCCACAGAATTCTATCTATACTAAAGCAAGGGTAATATGCTAATTAGACCTGACATCATTCCTGACGTCCTTCTGGACAAAGCCGGGACCGAAGTGAAGCCCGGATCCTAGGTGTCTGCCAGTGGCCAGAGGGAAGCCAGTACCAGCAGCCAGAGGAAGGGCGGGCTATGCTTGCATGAATTTTCGTGCACCAGGCCTCTCATTTCAAATAAGATTTATCTCCTCAGCCCTGACCAGGAGGGAAAAGTCACTTTCCTGTTTGTGCCACGGTGACTGTTTTTCAGTCTCAGGTGGTCACCAGGAATGCTCAACCTCAGACTCCTGACTTTCGATTACCTGAATGGTGTTGCTTTCATACCAGTAAATGCATGTGGCTACATCACCAGCCAGAGACATCACTGCTTTGGAATAACAGAGGCATCTGATGTTGAAACCATTTGCAAAAGAGTTTTTAGCTCTCACTTACCTCCACTGCGACTACAATCAAAATGAGGTCTGTTTTTGACTCCGGAAAGAGTGCATCCACTTGCGGCGACATTCCAATCAGAGCACAGTTAGTGACCACGGAGATAACACTCATTGTTTCAAAAGCCAACTGAGAGAAAAAAGAACATGAAATCAAACTGCTTTGTTTTTCTTTCTTATTATGAGTTACCTAAACATTTTTTTTGATATTCCATTTTGATTTATCTGTGTTTTTGAATATATTTTTATATAGCTTTCTAGGGGATGCTCTAAGTTTATATATATATTTCATACACACATATATACTATATAGTTACATCATATTTTATATGTATACATACATTTTTTCCTTCTACTTGTGTTGTTATTTATCAGCTCGAGTAAAATATAGAAATCTTACCTCCCTTGACCATTCCCTATCCTATATAATAAAAGGCTAATATGCAAATTGTTTCCTCAACCAGTTCAACCAGGGGGCTGTGAACTGCCCATGGCCCCTTCCCCAGACTGATCCCCTCAAATCACCCCCACTCACAATCCCAATTGGGTCCCAGCCAGAACCCATCTATGCATGAATTCATGCACCAGGCTTCTAGTTTGTAATATAATTGCCTAAATATGTTCTCTACATCTAGTATTTAAAATCATTAGATAGCTTTGTATTTTTTATTTCAACTCTCAAACATAACTTTAAATACTCAGGAAGAGAAGGAAAATCTATTGTATTGACTTGTATTTTTGTTTAGCAAGTTTATTTCTTTCTAATGTCTCCAGATTCCTACTTTTATAATTTCCTTAGTTTTGAGAACTTTCAGTCATACTTTTAGGATAAGTCAATAAAAACATCTCTTATTGGTTTCCCTTCATCTGAGAGTGCCTTGCTCTCTCCTGCGATCCTTAAAGAACGTTTTCTGTGAATAGGAGATTCTGTGTTGACAGTCCTTTTCTTTAAGCATTTGGAAAGTCCTGCGCCACTTTCTCCTCACTCTGCAGGGGGGAGGGCCTTGTTATGTGAGTGAAGGCCCAGCTGGCCACTCTCCTAGAAACTTGTCCAAGTTTTACACCTAAAGGAGTCATAAGATTATATGTTACCTGCCACACTCCTACCCCCAATTTTACAAACAAGAAAAGTGAGGCCCAGAGGAAGTGAACAGCCATTGAAGTCACACAGCGGTTTGGTGGACGAGCAACAAGAATGAAATCAGTTTCCCCAAATCTCTCCTTGGGACTCTTTGTTTGACATCACAATGCCTCTTTCTGTTGTTTCTTTTCAAGGAATATTTTTTCTCAAACAATTACCTGCCATACGCCAATATTGGCCGAAGGCTCTGCGAACGGACGTTTGAAGACTCTGCACATTTTTAAGGCATCGGAGTTCACTTCGGTGAAGTTGTTTAACACAGCGAAGGCCGCTGCTAGCGGGTAAACACAGGAGAAGAGGCTCACGTAGCCGAACTGCAGCAAGAGCTCCAGGTAGTCATCGAAGGTGCCCTGGAATTGAGCCACAGGGAGAAAACAGGCCTTTTTTAATGTCGTCTAATAAAATAACTTATCAGTGTCATCTCGCTAAATTTTACTTAAAAAGAGAAGAAGAGCCCTGGCCGGTTTGGCGCAGTGGGTAGAGCGTTGGCCTGTGGACTGAAGGGTCCCGGGTTTGATTCTGGTCAAGGGCATATGCAACCTGGGTTGCAGGCTTGATACTTAGGAGGGGGCGTCAGGAGGCAGCAGATCAATGATTCTCTCTCATTGTGGGTGTTTCTATCTCTCTCTCCCTCTCCCTTTCTCTCTGAAATAAATAAAAATACATTAAAAAGAAATCTTACATGATGGGCACCCCAGAACCCCAGTCCCTGACCTTCCAAAGGAAAAACTAATAGTGGTGATGCCAGCAAAAAAGGATAGAGTAAGGACCTCCAGAAGTTTGCCCCTCCAAAAAACAAAAACAAACAAAAAAAAAAAACACAAAAAAAACTCCACAGAAATAAACAAACAAAAAGGGCAAAATTTGTCAGAATCAACTTTTCAGTACTATGAAAATTAAATGCAACTCAGGCAGCACTTGGTAAGGAAAAACAGCTCAATCTTGTGCATTTAGATTCACTGGAGTTTCACCGCCTGCTCCCCAGGTCCACAGCAGCCTCATAAGTAACAACAGGCACCCCCAGGACCAGAGGGAGCGACGGGCTGGAGGTCTCACAGAGCCCCGCTCCACAGAGAAGTCACCCCCTGATGTGGACAGGGGTACCTTTCGGGCTCCGCTCAGAAGGCTCATCTTTATTCAGCCTCTCTGAGTCCCTCCCAGTGCTGCAGGGTGGGTGGAGGGTAAGGGGCCCTAATATATGGTGATGAAAGGCTATTTGACTTCGGGTGGTGGGCACACAGTGAAATATGTAGATGTTGTAACCTAGAAATCCATATCTTAAACTTATATGACCCTACTAACCAATGTCACTCCAATAAATTTAATTTAAAAAAATAATAAAATAAAAAATAATGGTTATGGGTTTCTTTGGGGGATGATGAAAAAGTTCTGGAATTAGATAGTAGTGATGGCTGCACACCTTGTGAACTTACTTTAAAAAACCCTAAATTGCACATTTTAAAATGGTGAATTTTATGGTATAAGACGTGTATCTCAATTCTATGAAAAGTAAAGAAAAACAAAGCTGATAGAAAAAGGAAACTCCCCAGAGTCACCTCAACAAAAGTAGTATATACATCAAAGGGGCCAAAGAAAGAAATCTACAGCAGAAAATCAGGAGATCATGGAAGCATGGAGAAATCCCTCTGGACTATGTTTAAAAACCTCTCCGCTATGTGTGTAAAGGTTAGGTCCAGAGGAGGAGAGGGGCAACAGTCGTTGTGTACCCTCAACAACCTGAGAGACACTAAGAGTGTGTGGTGAGTTACTTAGTGGTCTTCAATAATTGGACAGCCAAGTCCTCATGGAAGCGGGATGCTTAAGCACTGAGTAGTCACCTGAGCACCACCGCCCCTTCTCACTGGACACAGAGACATGCTACTCGAATGCCTCATGGATGCCTGATGTTCACAATCACATTTATTCTGACCCAAGGGAAGCTGAGCACTGCCTCATGCTGTGCTGTACTCGCCATGTCGCCTAAGGCCGCGCACCCAACCTCCCCATGATTGTCCTATGCACACGCAATGACAACTTCAGCTTAAGAAAAACACCCAGCACGATATTTTAAAGCAATATTAAACACGGATATTGCGAAATGAATCATTATTATGACCACATCTCAGAGTCAGTCTTTCTCCAAGACATGCCTATTAGATTCCGGAGTGGAGAGCTTTAGGGTAAGTCAGATTCTACTTCTAGTGGTTTCTTTTCATATTTTATATTTTGCTGGAATAGAGAATTTCCTAACGTAATTACAGAGTACTGGCACTGGAGAGAGTACTCCTCTCAGATGCTCTGGCTACTTGGATGAAGCCTGGGTCCAGGGGATTTCAAGTGAGTCCCTCTGGCAGTTTCCAAAGAGCAACACCAAGCACATGTATGTTAGGAGCTGGCCGGGGGACGCTCAGCTGGGGATTCAGCGGCGAGGAATTTCTAAACTGCTCTTTGGTCGCATTTGGCTCTCGGAAGCATTTCCTTACGTTGGGTTGCAGCATCCAGATGTGGCTTTAAAATATGCCCAGCGATATAGCATTGACGGAATTCTCTGGAGGGTGAAGTAATCCAGAGTGGGGAAAGAGCAAGAATCTTAGCAATCAAGCCAGTTTTACCACAATGCGGTCTTAAGAAACCAGCGTAGCCTCTGCTCAGCTTTCAAAACTGGGCTGGTTTGGCTCATACAGTAAAAGGTGGAGCCTCTGTAGAGATGTGCAGATAATGTCTCTCAGATGTGCAGTCATGCCAAGCTCTGCCTGGCATTTTTAGCATGTGAGATGCAGTGAGCAGAGATGTAGGGGGTGCGGAGAGGGAGAGAGAGGCGGGGGAAATGAATTCCTACTCCAGATGCACACGCAAACTATAATTCTTAAGCACACGAGGAAAAAACTAAGTAAGAAATTAGTTCAATAATCAGGAGATGAATTCATTAATAATGAAAACGTAATGAGAGTGGGCCCTTTACCAAAGGTTCTGTCGCACTAAGAAGACTACATCATACAAAGAAGGTGGTGCGGGATATAAGAAACAATGACCTAAAGCAAACGTGACCCCAACACCAGCCCCCACCGCAGAAGTAGTGAATGTAGTCGGAGCTCAATAAAAGTTCTTTACATACATGATTAGGTTTGCTGACCCTCCAATGCTCTCCAATAGTTCCCAAAGAATTTCGGACTTCTGTCTTAGGAACTATTTTATTTTTACAACAGCACTAAGTAACTTACACTATACATGAATCTTCATTTTTAGTGATGGGCTTCAATATTTTGTTTGGTTTTAAAATTTTTTTTAAGTTTTTCAATTACAGTTTACATATGATTTTGTATTCGTGTCAAGTGTGCAGCATAGTGGTCAGACAACCACATACTTTACAAGGTTCCCTTCGATATTTCCAGAAGCCACGTTCAATCTTTTCTTTGCGTCTGAGCTGCTTCCCCCGTGGCCGGCTCCCTCCCCAGACCCGCTGGCTCTACTTGCTGTTCCCCCGACCTTGGCAGAGCACCCACAGGGTTCACCATGCCCATCCTCTGTGTTTAGGCAGAACTTCAGATTCAGGACGGTAGCCCTTCACTGGCTACAGAGCACTGAGCTGAGACCGCGAGTGTTCACACGTGTGCATGTACATGGTACATGACCGTGATGCACATCGAGTCAACGTTAAACTCGACCAGGTTCAAGCTTACCAAATACGTTCCCATTTCCTTCTCCAGGATGACCTGTTCGTACAACGTGGCATCGATGTCTGCCTTCAGGGCCTGCACCTTCTTCTTCACCTGCACGTGGTGCTTCCTCTGGAGCCAGTACGGCAGCAGGGACTCCACCACCTGGTTCAGGATCTGGGACATGATCAGGAGAGTGGCCAGGCTCTGCGGAGAAGCACGTACGTATTGGCCGGTGGAGCTCAATAAAACCAGCCCATGTGCACAATTAGGCAAATAAAATAGCCGTTTTCAACAAACAGCGTCCTATCGGTATAGAAGTTAGTATCAGGAAAGTTAGGTGTTGGAATGATGTTTCTAATTTGTGTTTATTTTTCCACAGGGAAGACTTAGATTTAAAATACAAAAAGATTATAATATAAATATTATAATAAGAAATAAACCAGTTACGAATCAGTAGAACAAATTTCTTTAAATTTTTTTTTGTTGTTGTTGTTGTTATATCATCCTGGCTACAAAATTTGAATATCTAAATGATGTTGCCAATTTTGGAAAAATAATAGTTTGGCCACAACGTTAAAAATATTATAAAACTAATACATTCCCCACCCACTGTAAAAAAAACTTAGAAAGTGAAAAATAAAAAGTCACCCATGATTCCACAAACAGGACAGAACCACTGCTAACATCTTGGATATTTCCAATCATATGTAGAAATTAAAGTAGAAACATCCACTACACACTATATACAGCTTTGTGTTGTTTTTTCCTCCCTCTTTACATATTGTGAGCACTTTTCTGGGCCAATAAAAATTCTTTCTTTATGTAGCCCAGGCACTGTTGTTGAATGCGGGTGTTAAGCCCAACCTGAGCTATTACAAATGCTGCTCTTTGGATACCTACACATATGAATCTTCACCTGACTCTGATGATTTCTTAGGGATGAATTAAGGCTCCTAGCAAAACTGCCCAGTGGTTTCCAGAGGTGGTGTGTCGATTTCTACTTTCCCCGGATGGATACCAGTGTTTCCATCACATAACATCTTTGCTGATATCAGAATTCTATTTTTTCAAGAATCCTCTCCCAGCCCTCTGTCCCCTGTTATATGAAGGAGACTCTCGACAGTGTAAGAAATGAGAAGTCACACCCCACTAACACTGTAGGTGGGACTGGGGAAGGTATGTGCATCCAACTACTTCTTCAATTTTCAAAAATAATGTTTAAAAAGTAGTAATATATAGAGTGTGATTCTTAAGAGAACAACATTTAGTTTACTTTTATGGAGGCTGTTAGGACCATAACTACAAAATGCTAACTTTCTCTATTATACAATTTTTTTTAATTTCCTAAAAAATGATCCCAAGTTCTCATATAAATAGTAAGAAGCCCTGGCTCTCAGTCTGCTCACTAACCATCACAGGACATTAACACCAGGAGGGAGCAGCCCTCCCCGGAAGCTGACTCAAGCATGAACAGTATTAAATATATGCCAGACTTCCTTAACATTTCAGAAAAGGATCTGCTGGTCTCTAAAAAACAACAACTTATAATTTAAAAATGAAATCTATCAGACCTATGGAAGGCTACACCAATCACCCCCACCCTGAGACACGCACAAAAGTTTAGAAAATATGTTTCGTTGTTAGAATTGTTCTTACAATTCTATTCACATACAAATACATAGGAACTACATGTTTTATTTTACTGCCCTATATCATTAATTTTACAAGTTGGTTAGCGTCCATTAATTTCTTTTCAGCTGAGTACACTACACAGTGCTAATGGGTTTTCTGTTTTTAATTAGAAGTGGGCTTAGAAACAGACAAAACGGAGAAGGTTTTATTTGTAAAAGGAATAACGGGAAGCCGATGGCATTAGCTGACTCCAAGAAACCGCCTCTAAAGCCTGAAGAATGGGTACCTTCTGCCGCTCACACTCACCTGGCGTAAGAGCTTCATGTCCTTCAGCACAAAGGCGATGTAGAAGAGCGAGGCAAAGCAATTCAGAAAGTTGAACTGGCAAAAAAATGGTGACAATGTTTAGTGTCGCTTCATAGTACTTCATATTGACAACTCTAAGTACTGCATTTAAAACTCAATGAGAGACGTCCAGCCGTGTCCTCCCTCCTCCTCCTCCTCCTCCTTTTCTTCTTCCTCCTCCTCCTCCTCCTCCTTCTCCGCAGGCACATCTATGAACCTGCTGCACACGATGCAGGAGGCACCCAGAGAAGACTCAGAGGCCGTGAACAGGCTGGGGACCCAGGCCTGGGTGAGTAACACAGCACCAACGCAGCTGACACTCCTATTTCTACCCTATTCTTACAGGAGGGTAACCAAGGTCCACCATTCCCCACCTCCAACCTGGTAACCCAGGTGGCCCAGGTGGGTTCGTTCCCCACTCATCCACTTAGAAGCTTGAAAAGTGCAGATGAACCAAGCGGAGCTGTCGGGACCCCCTCTCACAATGAGCTGCCAGGAGCTATGCTCTCCTTCCCTCCTTCCTGCAGGGCCCCCCATTGCATTCTCCAAGGGGATTTGCAAGGATGGCCTGGCAGCACCAGCAAGATGGACCCCCAATTCCCTCTCCCCATCACAAGTAGCCCAGCCCCAGAAGCCTCCTTGTGCCCACGGACCTGAGACTCCTCACCGTCACGGAGTGACGCCTAGGTAGACGAGTGGCACCAGCAAGAGAGACCACAGGCCTGAGACGCCCCTGTCCCGCTCAGACACAGTTCTGGGCTGGGGATCCCACCATAAAAAGTGCCAGTTCTTCAAGCAGTTGCCCTGCTCAAGAATCTGCAAACACACCCTGCACTAATGGGGTTCCTCTCTGCCTGCAGCCCCATGCTGGCTACCTGCTGAGACAGAAGACTGCTTCGGGTACAGCTGTGGGCACGTCATTAGAGAGGGAACGGGGAGTTGCTGCAGAGAGTCAGCAATAAGATCGATGCAGCCAGGGGAGGGGTGGGGACCGAGTCAGGGGAGAAGGTGGAAAGTGAAAGCCTGGGAAAGCGGAAAACGCTCTCCCCATGAGATTAAAGAGGAAGGGAGAAGCCCAGGGAACACAAGCAGATCCTAACATGTGAGTCTTTTCACAGGGCAGCCACCTGACAACACATCTGAAATGTCAGAGAACAATAAAGTCCCGCAGATAACTGAATTCTTCAGGCCAAACGGAGCGTTTTCCCTCTGAGGGCAAAGGCTCCATATTAACATCAATGTGAATGATCTTTTTGATGCATTCCATGTTCCCCTGAATCTTACACCGAGAACAGAGAAGGTAACTTCCTGGCTGACTCGGCATCAATATTTTGAATATCAATTACTTCTTGGGGCTAGAACGAGGCCTTCGGAGCCTTTTGCGATATGCACAAATGTCCAAATTGCTACACCGCTGAATTATTAGCTCCTATTATGACAGGTTTGCTGTTTCCAAGCCTGCACTTGCCTCTATAAATTTACCTACTTCCAGAAATGCAAACACCTCCCCAATGGTAGTTTCTGATCTTTTAAGGACTCAAAAGCCAGGTAAATAGGCTTCTCAAAATGATTGCTACAGCTAAACAAAGACTTTTTCTCAGTGGGGGTCTTGATAGTTCCCTTGGGGAGTCAAGTACATGAACCGTGTTAAATCGGTTACAGTTGCAAGTTCAGAGGACTCTAGGCACCTGTCTTAATTCTCAGTTATGGTACAGATGCCTCTGATAAGTGACGTGATTTCAAGCTGGCACATCTTTGTTGTTTATAATGATGGTGGAAAGAGGCAGAATGTGTGAGCTTTTACACAACCCGCAAGCAAGTTACACAGTGCCTTCTCTCCATCTCTCGCCTTCTGCCCATCAGAACATGCTGGGAGCCTCCTCAACTCTAAGCATTCTTCACCAAAATGTATAAAAAAATAATTTAACGTCCTATCACTAAATGAACCGTGCATAATTGCAGGGATTGTTAAATAGTGAAGCATTCAAAGAAGCCACCAAAGAGAAAAGAAACATGACTCTAAAGTAGATAATTAGCTTTTTACATAAACATAAATTGGCTATAAACAAATTTCTACATTTGAAGTCTTAAACCACATTCACATTTATAAGACTACTAGCGGCCTGCTCCCTCTCGCAGTCCAGGATCCCTGGGGGATGTCCGCCTGTGGGCTTAGGCCCACTCCCCAGGAGGGGTCCTTAGCACTGCTGTGGAGGCTGGAGAGGCTCCCACCAGGGCCACTGCACTTGTCAGCTGTGAGCCCAGCTTCTGTCCCACCACCAGGGGCAGCTCCTGCATTGAGCATCTGCCCCTTGGTGGTCAGTGTGCACCATAGCGACCAGTCGTTCTGCCGTTCAGTCAACTTGCATATTAGGATTTTATTGTATAGGATTAAGTGTAGATATAAACACACCTATTAATCAATCCTTGACTTCTTGCCCAGAATATATTAACTATCTGATATCTTGAAATTAAAAGCAAGTCTTCATATTTATATTCCTAAATATTAACACGTTACGTGCCCTGTTAGTCACCAGAAGACAAACCAGGCTGGGTGCTTAATGTATTCAATGGTATTCAATAATGAAAATGAATTTGTATATAACAACTCTACTTACCACTAAAACTTTCAAAATTAGATGATTCTGGTAGGCAGACTCCAATCTGTGATTCTCTAAAACAGCAAAAGGAGAGATCATTTCTCTCAGAGAAGAGAGCAGCAGGGAGCACTGTGTGAGGTGAGACCTGCGCTGTGGGCAGGATGTCAACTACAGAGCCTCAGTCAGTAAATGCACGAGGCTGTCATTCACGCCCACTGCTCACAGCTAGGAGCATCCGACAAGGAAGAAATCACGGTTAAGACACACCTGGGGGAGGGGGAGAGTACCGCAGTTTAACTGCGTTCTGAAACTAGTTTTTCAATCTTACTGCTACAAAGAAACGTGACATGTGTTGGCAACTGATCCCACAGACAGCCACACAGAGAAAGACCCTGGATAAGTGGGGATGGTGAAACTGATAGCAACCTCTAGAACAGGGGCGGGGAACATCGGCCCCAGGCCATCTACTGCCCTGCCAAGAAATTAGGGCTGAGCTAATTAAATGTTTAGCAGGCTAATTTTTTAAAATACATTTTTATTGATTTCAGAGAGGAAAGGAGAGGGAGAGAGAGATGGAAACATCAATGATGAGAGAGAATCATTGATAGGCTGCCTGCTGCACGCCCCTACTGGGGATCGAGCCCACAACCCTGGCATGTGCCCTTGACCGGAATTGAACCCGGGACCCTTCAGTCTGCAGGCCAACGTTCTATCCACTGAGCCAAACCAGCCAGGGCCAGGCTAATTTGTAAGCTGATGATTTTGTATGGCGCTCAAATGTTATAAATGTCCAAAAGGCCGTTGGCAGAAACAAGTTCCTCACCCCTGCCTAAAGAGGACAGAAAAGAAAGTGTGTTCCAATGTGTGGTTTGAAAGGCTTAGCTTAAAGGGAAACTCAAATTTCCATCCTCAGCCAGGGAGAGGCGACACAGTGCAGGTCCCAGAACAGCAGGACAGAAGAACAAAAGGAAGGTTCTGCTGAGACGTGTCACCGTGCACAGAGAGGCAGTGTTAGGCTGACCTGGACTGTACACCCAACCCAGCCAACCAGTCACTGTCTGACGTGGGCAAGTCAGACACCTGCAGCACTCAGCCTCCTTGTCGACAAAACAGAGCTGACACCCAGGGTCACTGTCACGACTAGAAAGCATACACAACCTTGGCCCAGTATCAGCAAAGACAGCACTCACTAGATGGTAGCAGTTGTTGCTACATGACTATCTAAAGTCATTTAAAATATCTTCGTGGTGAAGGCCTAGATTCTTCCTAGGGAATACCCTGTTTCCCTGAAAGTAAGACATCCCCTGAAAATAAGACCTACTTCTGGTTTTGCCTCTTGCTGTAATATAAGGCATCACCCCGAAAATAAGACCTCCCAACAATAAGGCCTCCCCAGAATAGAAGGCCCCCGAAGCTACCGTAAGGTGTCTGACTCCTGATTTAAAGAGACCTCGCCCTGCCTGAACAGCTCCGCTGCGCCGCGGCCCATCAGTGAGCTGGTCTGTGATGACAACGACTACCGTACCGTAGACAGGTCATCCATTTCCTTTTTTTGTTCAACAATAAATGTGCACCATATTCTTCTTCATGGAAAAATAAGACATCCCCTGAAAATAAGACCTAGCGCATCTTTGGGAGCAAAACTTAATATAAGACACTGTCTTATTTTCGAGGAAACAGGGTAATAACATGTTTGCTTATTTGAATGAATAAGTACAGGAAAGAAGGAAGGGCCTATCAAGGCTGTTTTTAAATTATAAGCAGGTTCCTCTTTTACCGCGGACACACATCGACACCTCCCTGAGTTCAATGGTCGCTCTCAGTGCCCGGCCCGACTAGACACCTGGTTTTCAGATACTTAGACAAAGTTCATCCATCCAGAGCAGCGGTTCTCAACCTGTGGGTCGTGACCCCTTTGGGGGTCGAATGACACTTTCACAGGGGTCGCCTAAGACTATCGGAAAACAGATATTTACATTATGATTCATAACAGTAGCAAAATTACAGTTATGAAGTAGCAACGAAAATAATTTTATGGTTGGGGGTCACCACAACATGAGGAAGTATATTAAACATTAGGAAGGTTGAGAACCACTGGTCCAGAGTTTCAGCAAGATAATCCCATCTACTTTCCCCTTAGCATAAAAGCCAGCAGCATAGTACCAGGAGCACAGGGTTCGAACAGAGAGGTGTGGATTAGCCTGGCTCTACCATCTGCTGTCGGAACCTCGTGAAGTCTCGGTATCCTTATCCATAAAATGGTGAAACGTGCCTTTCCTGTGTCCCAAGGAGGTGAGAATGAGGTCGGTGTGAAGTGCTTTGCCGGGTGTCTGGAATGGAGTAACTAACACTCAATGAGTGAGAGCTGTGGTGACCTGAACGGGGACTCACAGAGCCCAGGACTCCTCCTCACAACTCTATGAGGAGGCCAGAGCAGCACCCATCAGCTTTTCTGGGGAGCAGTTATCTGAATCCCATGACGGAAGCGGTATTTCTTACTGACGCAGGAGATAAAAACAAAGCATCCAGACTTACCCCACGAGGTGAGGAACTCGGCAGCGTATCGATAGAGGCGGTTCAAGACCTCAATCACGATGGCGTAGATGATGCTGGGCACATACAGCAGGACACTGGTCCACTCGGACCCGCTGTTCTCGTGGAGCTCCAAGGCCCAGGCCTCCATGTCGAAGTAAATCATCATGATGTACAGTGAGAAGTAGAGGCAGAGGCACACGAACGGCAGGGAGACCAGGTAAATGCGCAGCTGCCTCTTGTAGCTGGGGTAGAGCGGCTCCTCCCGGCCCGTGACCGAGTTGATGCCCAGGACCCCGTGAAATCCCGGCCGGGGCTCCTCAAACTGCCTCTTCATGACCAGGGTCCCCCACCGGTAGGTCATGCTGGCACAGGCACGCTTCCACACCTCCAGGATCACCGTGGACCAGATCAGGTTGAAGGACGCGAAGATCACATACTTGTCGTAGTCTTCCCACACAAACAGGTAGTAAGGCAGCCCGATGACCGCCATGGGGATTAAGGCAAAAGTGAAATACTCCAAAAATCCAAAGTAAAGAGCGATTGTTTCCCCAAAGTAGCCCCGGATACTGTCTGTAATAACAGGGGAAAGAAGAAGAAGAAAAAAAGACCTTAATTACAGACTACCAAAGACTTTATTTTCTTATCATTTCAACTGAGCTGATTCATTTCTTTAGTTAAGTGGGGATCACTTAATACCATAATTTCCCAATCAGTGTGTGATGCTAAACCCATCCTCGTGCTAAGCGCAGTACAAAGACCCCATTTATCTGCATTGTGTGCCTGACACTTCCCCCAGCTCAGGGCCAGGCTCTGCCAGGCACCCTGCGTCTATTTCCTCTTTATTTCCTCATCGGAGGGATGCCTTCTTCCCAAAGGCAAAAATCACGGAGGGGTTTGTCACAAATCTCCAAGGTCCTTATTTAAATGAAATGAAACCAATAAACTTGCACTCCCCTTTTAATTTATGCGCTCCACTTTTCTCCTACTTTAAAGTTACACGTGTTCTTTTTACAGAAGACTCCCCATCCTTTGTATCCCGATCCCCCTACCTAAAGATATAAAATTCCATCAATGTGTCATGGCAGATCTTTCAATACATTAAAGAAAAATTAACCAAAAGCACAAAACAACATTCTCCATATTGACTTCTAGAACATTACCTACACCTTCCTACAAGCACCAGGAAGAAGAAGGTCTAAGCAACGTCACTGTTAATATCCCGTGAACTTGACCCAAGCTACCTCATCTAAGAGAGGCCACCCACACTGCGTCCTTTGTCGGCCGTAACCACGTGGGTGAGCATGTGGACGGTACAAGCTCCCTGCCCCAGACCGGGGTGGGATGCCAGGGGTGGGGGAAGTGCAGCAGTTGAGGTTATTCTTGCTCAATGACACATAGTTAAAATGCAATTTTCTTAAGGTCACATGTCAGATCAGTCTATGGTTGCGGGTTAGAATAAACTGAGATAAGCTACTTTCTCCTATCCTTATTTTTTTTAAGTGTATTCATTTGATTTTTTACAGAGAGGAAGGGAGAGAGAGAGAGAGTTAGAAACATCGATGAGAGAGAACCATCGATCAGCTGCCTCCTGCACACCCCCTACTGGGGATGTGCCCGCAACCAAGGCACGTGCCCTTGACCGGAATCGAACCTGGGACCCTCCAGTCCTCAGGTTGAGACTCTATCCACTGAGCCAAACTGGTTTTGGCTCCTATCCTTATTTTCTTCTCGCTAATCTAGGTGGCATTTATCACCACCTAAATGCCAACATTTATCAACAGCAGGTATGTGAGGTGGCCTCAAATCTGAAAAAAGGTGGAAGAATATCTAAGCAACATTAAAAAGAAAAAAAAAAAGGTCTTCACGGTCCTGGGCTCCAAATCACATGATCGTCCTCTTTTGATCTCAAGGGGAAGTTCAATGTCTGTCTGTGCCCAGGTACAGTCACCAGTCCCAGCAGCCCCAGAGGCCTCAGACCCCCCACCACAGCCATGCTCAGCTTCACCATTAACTCCTACTTTCTAAAGAGTAGCTAATAAATACTTCACTACCAGGACCTAGAAGCAATATTTAAATTTACCGCCACCTAAATGCCGACATTTAAAAAATGTCACAGTGTAACATAAAATGACCACTGTGTCACCTGGAACTATCAAAAACAAAACGATTCCTCTCAAAGGCTACAACAAATTTATTCAGAATGCAATTTCAAAACGTAACCTGAAAAACAATTTTTGTTCAGTTATGATATTGTAATAGTTTTTTTCAGAATGGAAATTAAAAAGAAAATCATTTTAGAGGGATTCTCTTAAATAAAATCAAAAGAGAAATATCCTACAAGGAAAAACTGATAGTAAGGAATACTATGGTGCAATCTACCAGCTTAAATATAACTCTTCCACTTAAAAAAAATATCTAAACCCCCAAATTCAGACATCTGTATTGATATAAGTTTATTTATACAAAGTAGGTTCAACACACCCAGCAAATACATTCACGCTTATTTTTATCACTGTATTCAGGGAAAGTAGATAGATAACAGTAATAAACACAATACTTATAAATGACCTCCGAAGATATTTAGGCCCATAAGTCAGCCCCTAAAAGTGAGCACAACTTGACTAACTCCGAATGACTAGCTCTAAAGAAACAGAAAATTTTCAAAATTTTCAAATGCAAAATATTCACCAACTAAATTCTCATAGAACCTGTTCCATTCCAACTCTGACATGCACTCGTGAAGGATACTCTGAACTGCCTGCATTGCTGGTGAAATAGAGAGAGAGCCTGAAATTCAGTCCATCTAAAATCATACTGGAAATAAACAGGTCATTAACCCTCCTCCTCCCTTGCCCCCCGTTTTCCCAGCATGCAGCTGGCGAGCCCTGCCTCGTGAGCCTCAGGGGGATGACACCACTGCTGAAAAGCACGACTTTTCATTGGCAGGTCTTCCTCTCGCTGCGGGGACGCGCATTGACACGTACCGATGGGCTGAAACTTTAGATTAAACCTCGTGTACCAGGAGTCCTCCAGCTTCTTCAGGGCTTCGTTGTCGTGCAGGGGGAACACCTGAATCACGATGCCAGACGTGAGCAGTCTTCTCACTGCAGAGGGAAAGGTGCCAAACAACGTAAAATGAATTTGCGATCGCTCGTGATGCTCTCCATGTGGTGCTTTGAAGCCACTGGAGTCAGTGAAGGGTGCTCCATAGAGAACAAGCGCACCCGCCTCCCCCAAAGGTGCACACTCCTTTTGTTCTTCAGAACGGCACTATCCTGACTTTTTCTTTTGACTATGAAAGCAATATAAGCCGATGTAAAATTTTGAACCATACAGAAATGTACAAATCAGGATGAGATGCCCAGTTATTCTCTCCCTCCCCTCCCCACAAAATAACCACTGTATAAAGAGCAATTTAGTGTAAAACCAGGGGTATATGTATTTAGATTTGGACCCATATTATAAAACTGCCCCTAGAAAATGTTACTGATCTATCCTCCCAGTACTATGATAATAAGAGAATGGTTTAGTTCCTTTCATTCTTGATACTGAGTATTTTCAACCATTTACATCTTTTCTAATCTGATAACAAAGGCTTACACTCACAAACAGCAAATATCAAAATCAAATCAAATAGTTTCTACACTCAGCAGTCACGTGGAGAGTATGATTTTAATACCTGTGCACATATCTAAAAGAGACCATATCCCCTAGTAAGAATAAATGAAAACGGGGCACTCTCCTGTCCATAGTTACTTAGAGTGACTGGCTGGGTTGGTCTTTAAGAGGAAGTGTAACAGGACACATGGAGAACTCAAACGCAATGCCTCGTGCCACACCTGGGGAGATGAGCTCTTTCCACACGAGCTCCTAGCACTGCCTCCTGCTAAAGGTTATGGCTGCTCTGTAGATGGAATCAGCATCAAGCGAAATAAGACAGAGAGAGACAAGTATCACATGATCTCGCTCCTATGTGGAATCCATTTACTGACCAAAATAAAGTGTTGAACAAAATAGGTCCAGAGACACAGAAGCATGGAACAGACTGTAGAATCTCAGGGGGATAAGTAAGGTGGGAAGAGATCAACCAAAGAACTTGAAGGCATATATGCATCACCCACGGACACAGAAAATAATAGGGTGGTGGAGGCCTGGGGCAGGGGGTGGGGATGGGCTATGTAAGGGGTCAATGGGAGAAAAAAGGGGACATACATAATACTTTCTATAATAACGATTTTAAAAAAGAATGCTTTGCTGTTTTCATCCATTGATAAGCTTTGAGCTCTTTAAGATTTATGAGCTGAACTCTTACTAGTATCTCCTACCTACCTAGTCCCCAAAGATAGGTGAGGAGAACATCAGTCAACAGGTCTCTCAGTAAGAAACAGCAAATAAATGTGGCATAGAAAACAAAGCACAATTTCAATTTTTCGTGTAGAATTATTACATAGGCCCAGCCAGTGTGGCTCAGTGATAGAGCATTGACCTATGAACCAGGAGGTTAAGGTCCAATTCCCAGTTAGGGCACATGCCCGGGTAGTGGGCTTGGTCTCCAATGTGGAGCATGCAGGAGGCAGCTGATCAATGATTCTCTCTCATAACTGACGTTTCTCTCTCTCCTCTCCCTTCATTTCTAAAATCAATAAAAATATATTTATATATATAAAAAATGGAATCCTATATAATAAAAGGCTAATAAGCAAATCAACAGAACGGCAGAACAACCGGTCGACATGATGTGCATTGACCACCAGGGGGCAGACGCTCAATGCTGGAGCTACCCCCTGGTGGTCAGTGCGCTCCCACAGGGGGAGAGCTGCTTAGCCAGAATTGGGGCTCAGGGCTGGGGAGCACAGCAGCGGTGGTGGGAGCCTCCCTCGCCTTTGCAGCACGCTAAGAATGTCCAACTGCCACCTAAGCCATCAGTCAGACATCCCCAAGGGCTCTCAGACTGTGAGAGGGCACAGGTAGGACTGAGGGATCCCACTCGGTGCACAAATTTCATGCACTGGGCCTCTAGTACTACATAGGAGGACATAGGTCTTCTCATAAAATCCCCAGATTTACTAATTTAAAAGTAAACCTAACTTCTTAGAAACAAAAGAAAGGATAACAATAAAAAGGAGATATCTGGTACTAAAACATCTGGGTCTAAAAAAGTCTTGAATATGGTTCTTCATACAATTATTTCTCATGGAAGCTATAAAGAAGAACAGTTTTTATAAGATAGGGTTATAATGAAATCCTCCCTAGTGATTTAAGTTAAATAAGTCTTTGGTGCTATCCAACCTGCCTTAAATATTTTTATCCTAAAGCATTTCTGTGGCCTTTTTTCTTAGCTAATATTAGTGAAAGTCAATCACCCGCAACTGTTCTGATTCTTCTCTCGTTCTTGGGGACGTACAACTATAGCATATTTTTATTCTTCCTATTATTATCCTTATCAGTTTCTACATCAAATTTTTTTTTAATTTTGAACTGATTTACAGCATTTAAATTATTATTTTATTATTTCTAAGTTCTTTAAAAAAAAAAAAATGACTCTGTTCTACGGTAGAAGACTTTCAGCCAGGCATAAAAAGCAGCTTGAATACTTCTAAAAATAGGACTGTGGAGAGAATATAAAGCCACAGGTCCTAAATTATTGGGCTTCTCTTCACCATCCACGCCAAAACCATGGTTCTGGTTTCAGCTTCTAAAAATAGAGGCTTTTAAAAAAATCCTTCAACCTTCAGATGTCAGCTTAAAACGTAATTAACATGCGCCTTACCTTCAAAGGAAAATATGATGCTCTTCGGGCCTATTTATAGAAAGGAACAACTTCAACCAGATTCCTTCCTTCAAGGAGCCTGACGGATCCGTGGTCAAGTATGAGGGTTATTCCTGGTATAGCCATTTCCCAATGAGCTAAACAACCCCAAATCTAATTGCAGGGGGGCGATCAGTAACCTGGCATACGACCGAACCCTCTCAATTAAAGAAGGCAAGAACAATACTCACAGTACTGCTCGTGCCTTTGGCTAATGGGATGTGCTCAGTTCCAAAGTAAAAACAAAAAGCTCTCTCACACTCCGTACTGTGTCTCTGTGCGACAGGGAGGGGCAGGTCGTGCCCCCGCGAATCAGCCTCAGCAAAGGAGTGATGAGCACACAGAGTCCCCACAGGGAGAGAAGGCCCGCAGCAGCCTTTGCACATGAAGATGGGGCCCTCTGCACCCCCGCGGTTTTTGCAGCTGCTGCTGTGCCCCTGTACCCCATCTTCGGCCACAACCGACTAGCATTCTGGTGTGAGCAGCCCACTTTTGATTTAGTAAGGAAAAAGTGCTTCATGGGGATACCTGTGTTTTCAAAATACATTCTTATATTCCCGTATTATTTTCACTGCAAATATGTATGTAGCAAAACACAGTGCGTATATATACGTGTGTGTGTGTGTTTATATATACAGGGTGTGTATATTCATGTGTGTGTGTGTGTTTATATAAAAATATGCTATAGTTGTACGTCCCAAAAAATGTACACATACTTTGAATAATTATTAATTTCAATGGGTTACATCTGAAAAGAAAAAAACACACCAATTGAGCTATCAGCTGTTAATTGTGTATACATTTTCGGGAGACACCCTGTATATATACATGCTGTACCCAGCAAAATCATATATCTATAAATATACCAATAGCTTATCTTCTTATGTATATGGCTGCAACATGATACTTGAAATCTACTCTAATATTCTTATAAGAACAATTAATAATGTTAAAGACCAATTATACCTGACACTCTAATCTGTCCATTTGCATATAGAAGATATTCAGAGGAAATTACCATACTGTTCTAAAAGAATAACAACATAATAAAAGGCCTAATGCGAGACATGCCATATGCCATCAATCATCAGACAGACATTTGAAGACAGAGCTTGAACCTAAATAACATCCCTGAAGATGCTGTTAACACGTAAGACATTTTGGCTCCATAACTCCACTTTCTAAAGAAAACTGTCATTAGGTTATTTGCATGACTGTTAACTATGAGGGACCAATGGGAGAAGGCAGAGTCGGAGAATACAAAGAGATATTCGCTCACAGAGCAAACGAGGTGAGCTGCCCATCAAGACAAACACTGACAACCGAGGTCTCCAGTGCTTGCTGGGTGAGGGGTAAGGAAGTGCCCTGAGGTGGGCAGCTCATAGCACTACAGCGCTGCCTCAGAATCCTGTCTACTGTGACACATGGTGCCGTCTACTTAATGAAAGCTTTCTATCTTATGGCAGGCAAAAGGATCATCACTGCCTTTAAAATCAAAATCAGCCGAAACCGGTTTGGCTCAGTGGATAGAGTGTTGGTATGTGGACTGAAGGGTCCCAGGTTCCAATCCGGTCAAGGGCATGTACCTTGGTTGCGGGCACACCTCCAGTGGGGGGCGTGCAAGAGGCAGCTGATCCATGTCTCTCATCGATGCTTCTAACTCTCTATCCCTCTCTCTTCCTCTCTGTAAAAAATCAATAAAATATATTTAAATATATATATATATGTATATATATATACATATAAATATATATATATATTAAAAATATAAATTACTCTAAGTTGTATTACTTGGACTCTGAAGATAGTTCACAGTTTGTAATTATGCATGGACCATTTCTTCTCCAACAAAAATTATGATTTAAAGTTAAAATGGTGAAAAATTCATGATGGCATATTAGAGATTATATTGTGAAAGATAGAGAATAATGCAGAATTTAAAATACAGACTTGACAACTTAATATGATTCTTACCTCAGGTGGTATAAAAGTTTTTCAAATGACCATGATTTAGATGATTTTATTGTTTATATATTTACTATAAAAAAAAAGAAACAGAGGAAGTGAGGAAGGGGAGGAGGGAGTGAGGGGAAGGGAAGGCCCTTGTTTACAAAAGCTTCATCTTTCCTTCAAGAAAGTTTTTACAAAAAAAAAAGAATGTTTTTACCTAAAGATGAGAACAGAGCAAAAACAACCAGATAACTCTTCACAGATGACTGAAGAAAATTTTCCTGAAATCATGCTAATCTCTCCTCTCTATATTAAAAGAACACAGGTCTAACAAAAACGGCCACAAAATAATCAATATCGAGACATATGCAGACACCTGGAAATGTAGACCATCAAGAATGATGAGGACCAACGTTCAAATTTCCTGACAGCTCCTAGAAGCCACTCAGGTCAACCAGGAGAGCAAGGAAAAGCAGCACGACACGTGTTTTCGGCATTACTCAGACAGGAAGACGACAAAATCGAGTTCACGTGCAAGTCAGGCAACAAAGAACCAAGACGTGTTCTTCTCAAATGCACACGAGACTTGACATAATGAGAGAGAGAGAGAGAGAGAGACTTAAGAGCTATACCAACCAAACAAAATGAGCGGTCTATGACTGGATCATGCTTTGACAAACCAGCTCTAAAATATAGGGTGTCCCCCAAAATATAGAGTATCCCAAAAATACATATATAGACATTGAATAAAGGCAATGCCTTTATAATTATCCAATGTGTATGTATACATCTTGGAGGGACGCCCTGTATATTTGGTGATAACTGAGAAAATTTAAATAGGGACTGCTTTTTGGGCATCTATCCTCCTGCGTGAAGTCTGAAAGGTAGCATTACATGTATTTATGCTTTAATAACACTTTAGTAATAATAAAACAGCATTAAAGTCTAGAAAGTATTAAACTGACTATTCAAAAGAAGCCAGCCTAGGGGACACAGAAGCTCACATGTTTAAAGTGTATTTGAAGCAGCAAAAATGCCTTGAGGCTTTGCCACTATCTGGGTTTGTGGCAAACGTGGAATTACACATTGTAGTCAACACCTGCATACTGTGAGCTAGCATCTCATTCAAATGGAATTGTCTAATGTCAACTTCCACGCAGGTCTTGTCACCTGTGACTCTTCCTGACCTTTCTCTGTTTGCTTGTGTGCACACCAGGGAGATGAGAGGAAGTAGGGAGAGAGCTCCAGGAGAAGACTGGTCTCTGTTTTTTTTTGTGTGTGTGTATTTTTTTAATATATTTTATTGATTTTTCACAGAGAGGAAGGGAGAGGGATAGAAAGTCAGAAACATCCATGAGAGAGAGACATAAATCAGCCGCCTCCTGCACACCCCACACTGGAGATGTGCCCGCAAGCAAGGCACATGCCCCCGACCGGAATCAAACCCGGGACCTTTCAGTCCGCAGGCTGACGCTCTATCCACTGAGCCAAACCGGTCTCGGCGACTGGTCTGTTTTTATTCCTCCACAGATTTTCATTATAGTACAGTATGTGGCATAAAGGAAACTTTGCTCATTTTAACTGAGTAATACATCCAGATGTTCACACTCAGCTTTACGCTAACTGAAGGCTATGAGACCTTCATTATAAGAAGTCCAAACCATGTAGAACACATATATTGATTGAAAACGTACAATGTAATGTATTAACCAATGTCGCCCTAATTAGTTCAATTAAAAATATAATAATTAAAAACAATAATACATGCAATATAATGAATCTGTAAAGGCAAAAGGTATGTTCATGAAAAAATAAATTCGGGTAAAATTGTGTGAGTTTCTGAGCAAGAGGAAAAAGATAAAGCCCCTGTAATGCGTTATTTATGTCTATGAAGAAGTCATTGCATTAGGACGTGTATTCACGAAGCTGGTTGAGATAATCACTTACATAAAGATTTTCCTGGATACAACTTTGCCTGGGGGTAACCGGGGATCATTTTTTCATCTCTGGCTCTAAGGTTTTCAAGTTCATGTTTGATAATGAATTGGCGTTCTGCCATTGTGAGAAAATCATCGTTCTCATCTAAAATAAAACAAAAATCTCCAGTTATTTTTCTCAGTAATGGCCAAAATAAAGTTAATAATATTCACAGAACCTGGGGTTGTGGAAATAGTGATGTAAACAATCAATAACTAACATAAGGAGTAAGCAAAATAGAAAAGTGGTAAATTTAACAAAATACAAAGCCTCTTATATTGCTTTGGCTTTACCATGGCAGTGTGGAATAATTGTGATTTGTATGACCCGCACAGCCTCAAATATTTCTGTATGCCCTTTGCTAAAAAAGTTTGCTGACTCCTGATCTATTCATCCAAAAATTCTCTTTGATAAAGAAATTCTGATAGCAACCGACCCGGGACTCACCATCAAATCCTTTGAAGTTGTGTCGGGTTCCGTAGGTGAAGGCCCTCATGGTGTTATCATGGCACTCCTTTACCAATCCCACTGCTTCCGCCCCCAGTAACAGTCTAATGTTGGAGGCGCCCACAAGATATAAGTTCTGGTTTTCCACTGTTTCCTTCTCATATTTATTTAACAGTGGTCTGAACAACAGCTGCGCACCTTTGAGAACAAAAAGTAGGCACAATCTTAGAAAGAGACAAACAGACAAGTTTTAAAAATATCAACTTTCTAAATAAATATGATGTCTCTCTTTGGTAGAAAGAAAATAAATTATATTAACAATTTAAATCCGTCCTCCAAGTAAGTAGGAAATATAAATACGTTGGTGGTGGCAGGTTCTTTATAGCTTTTTGAAATAAAAGTCAAAGCTGGGAAATGCAATAATAAGTGGCTTGCCAGTCACTCAAACTAGAAATAAGTATAAGACAAGAATTCAATATTTATTAGTTCTATGTATAAATTTACACTAACCATAAAGGATAAGGATATAGTTTCTAATATAAAAAAAGTTACAGATCAAAATTTAAGCAAAATTTGAAATAAAATATCCTAGTAAAAATGCCTTAAATGTTACACAATGACATTGAACTATAACAGATTGTGTAAATGTTAAATATTAAAGAAATAATTTTCGGTGATTTTCCCATAAATGTATTAAGTTTAATGATAGTTTTCTTCAGTATGTTTCCAAACGTTAAGAGTAGATGGTAAGCCCAGTCAACGTGGCTCAATGATTGAACATCGACCTATTAACTAGGAGGTCACAGTTCAATTCCTGGTCAGGGCAATGCCTGGGTTGCAGGCTCAATCCCCAGTGTGGGGCGTGCAGGGGGTAGCTGATCAAATGATTCTCTCTCATCATTGGGCTTCTACCTCTCTCTCCCACTCCCTTCCTCTCTGAAATAATAAAGGCCAAAGAAAAAACTTTATTTTAGAAATCCTATATAATAAAAGGCTAATATGCAAATTGTACCCTCAACCATGAGTTTGACAAGGGGGCAGGGCCAGCCAGCCAATTACTCATGGCCCCTCCTCCCAGCAGCCCTCTATCCCCATCAGGAGCAGGGATGGCCAGGAGCAGGAATGGCCAGCCAACAGCCTGTGACCCCTCCACCTGGCTGGCCCCACCCCTGATTGGCCCCCCACCCCTATCCTGATCAGGGGTGGGGCCGGCCAGCCAACCTCCCATGTCCCTTCCCATCCTGCTCTCCAGACCCCACCTGTGCACAAATTTGTGCACAGGGCCTCTAGTATAAAAACCTGTAAAACACACTGGAAAAAAAGGTTTAGTCACTGAGCGTGAGTAAGGCTGAGTAATACTTCTTTTACCCACCTCCATCTTTCTTCTTCATGGTAATTCTGTTTTTCAGCCATTCCTTCGTTTCATCTTTGGCATCCTGAGCAAGTTCTATGACCACCAGAGGCGTGAAGGAACTCTCAAAGGTATCCAGAGCTGATAAGGTCACTTTCATCTTTGACAAACTTGCTGAAAATTAAAGTGAAATAAAAGGCACACATGGGATATAATGGGAAAGAGAAACATATAAATTGTATTTGCATTTTCTCTTAGTTACACCTAACTCTGACTTCAAGATAAAGCAAAATTTTTCATGATCCAGATGGGTTGGTTATATGACCGGCTTAACCAATAGTTCAAGCGCACGTATATATGAACCAGGCCCGCTACAAAGATGAGAGAACACCATCCATTTCCGTAAGCCGCTCAGAGTACAATAGGAAAGACATTCAGGTAACAGAAAAGTAACAGTATAAAATGTGCTCTTTCCGAAAGTGGTTTGGCTCAGTGGATAGAGCGTCAGCCTGCGGACTGAAAGGTCCCAGATACAATTTTGGTCAAGGGCATGTACCTTGGTTGTGGGCACATCCCCAGTAGTGGGTATGCAGGAGGCAGCTGATAGATGTCTCTCTCATTGATGCTTCTAGCTCTCTATCCCTCTCCCTTCCTCTCTGTAAAATAAATAAGTAAGTAAGTAAATAAGTAAATAAATAAATAAATAAAGTGCTCTTGCACAAGAGGCGTTATAAACTATTTACAAAGGACATGACAGCAGAACCGATTTAGAAGAATGAATAGGAGTTTTCCACACAGACAATGAAAGGCATTCTAAATAGAGAAAGCTTATTACCCTCCAAAATAATAATAAAAAATAGTCCACCAGTGTGGCTCAGTGGTTGAGCACTAACCTATGTACTAAGACATCATCAGTCAGGACACATGCCTGGGTAGTGGGCTGGGTGCTACAAGAGGCAGCTGATAGATGTTTCTCTCTATCCCTCTCCCTTCCTCTCTAAAAAAAATCAATAAAAATAATTTTTTAAGTTCACTCATTCAATACTTTTTAAAAAATAAAATAAAATAATGAAAACCAGCCAACAGACTCAGAAAAGGTGCATTATCTGTGTGAAGGGCGGAGGGAGCTTGGGAGTGAGCTGGTAACTACCAAGGATCCATGATTACAGAGGAACTGGGCTTTGTTCAACATATGCTGGGAGTCACTCATTTCTTTTTTTATTTTTTTAATATATTTTATTGATTTTTTACAGAGAAGAAGGGAGAGGGATAGAAAGTCAGAAACGTCGATGAGAGAGAGACATCGATCAGCCGCCTCCTGCATGCCCCACAAGGGAGATGTGCCCGCAAGCAAGGTACATGCCCCCAACCGGAATCGAACCTGGGACCTTTCACTCCGCAGGCCGACACTCTCTCCACTGAGCCAAACCGGTCTCGGCAGTCACTCATTTCTTATGAGAAGGGAACTGACACAGCCCAATTTCATGTTTCCCTATAGAGTTCATCTCCCAGCATCAGCTTTCTTTGTTACCTTTCTCTCTGTTACCAAGCTTGAAAAAAAAAAAAAAAGTCAATTGGAGACGCACAAATGCTCTTAGTCACTAAGGCCTATTGGCCTCTCTGTAAAATACTTCTCATGTGAATGTCTCTGACCCAGTGATTCTCAGGGGGCCATCTTCAGACTTGAGACTTATTCTAACTTTGAACTTCGTGTAAGTTTTAATGACCCCAAAGGACAAGTATAAGTCAGTTTTCTAGAACAATCATAAAAGGAGTGACCAGCACTATAGAACGCCTTTCCTTTCTTTGGGGGAAATCTTGCATCAAGCTGATCAAAGAGATCCAGGTTGTCTCGCTTGGACTTATAAGCTTTGTTTTCTCTCTAAAAGAGCATAAGTTTTGTTCGGGGCAACACAGATATTATAAATCAATATTATTTTCAAATTATACTTTATATCAGGAATACTATTAAAGACACCAACCAAAATCAAAAGTCAGCACACGAGGCTCTAGAAAGGAAACCAGATCAAAATAAGACCTGGTACTCACCTCCAAACAGCTAATGATATAGTCAGGATGTATACAGATGGCAGTTAGGGCTATGGAACTCAGAACACTTAATGTGTAAAAGTTTTGGATCAATCAAAGGAGAAGCTGGTTGAGATAATGCTACACAGGGGAATAACCTGTATAAATCAATTAAGTGAGAATCAGGACAGTGTAGAACCAAAGACTGCAACCATTTAAGAATACTTAATGCTGTCATTTACACCTGACCCAGTGGCCAGTAGGAGTCACTGTCGGTTTCTGAGCAGAGGACTAACTAGGTATCAGAGTGATAGGATTTCCAATAGGTGAATCTAGGGAACAAGGATATGGGTGATCTTCCTGGTATCCTTTCAACTCCCCTGAACTTCTGGAATCTTTCATTTAAGAAATGTTGGGGGGAAATGTTACTCTACCTGTAGACTATGAGATAAACATCATCATCTTTTACATGAAAATATCAAACACAACCACCATGAATCACGGGCTGACTGTGAACCAAGCTGTGATAGTCTGGAAAGTACAAAATAAATAAGGTCTCCATCTTGCTTTTGAGGAGCTCCCAGTCTAATACCGAAGCATGTGTGCATCAAATCATTCTGACACCTGGGCTAAGGACCTCAGCGGTAACTCGGGGTGCAGGGGCCTCCTCAGGAGGGGAACACACTTTCTGGGAAGGAAGGGAGGGAACTAGACAACCTACAACTTGGAAAGATAAATGAATGGCTCCAGGGTTTCTAACCGGAGACATGGAAAGAATAACTGTGCATGAACAAATAGCAACGATGAAAAGACTGGTTAGCTCAGTGGTCAGCAAACTCATTTGTCAACAGAGCCAAATATCAACAGTACAATGACTGAAATTTCTTTTGAGAGCCGAAAACTGACTTCTGCGCATGGGCCATGAAGTTTCTTATTTTTTTAATTTTTTTTTTATTAATGTGTTACATGTATACATATCTTCCCATTGCCCACCCCCTCCCAGGCATAACCTAACTCCCCAGTGTCTTGTGATCATTGGTTATGCTTATATGCATGCATACAAGTCCTTTGGTTGATCTCTTATCTACCCCACCTCTCTAACCTTCCCACTGTAATTTGACAGTCTGTTTGATGCTTTACTGCCGCTGTATCTATCTTTTTGTTCATCAGTTTATAATGTTCTTTATTATCCACAAATGAGTGAGATCATGTGGTGCTTCTCCTTCATTGACTGGCTTATTTCACTTAGCATAAGGCTCTCCTGTTCCATCCAGGTTACTGCAAATGGTAAAAATTCCTTCTTTTTTTATGGCAGCATAGGATTCCATTGTGTAGATGTACCACAGTTTTCTGATCCACTCATCTGCTAATGGGCACCTAGGCTGTTTCCAAATTGTAGCTATTGTAAATTGTGCTGCTATGAACATAGGGGTGCATATATCCTTTCTGATTGGTGTTTCTAGTTTCTTAGGATATACTCCTAGAAGTGGGATTAATGGGTCAAGTGGGAGTTCCATTTTTAGTTTTCTTAGGAAACTCCATACTGTTCTCCACAGTGGCTGCACCAGTCTGCATTCCCACCAGCAGTGCACGAAGGTTCAATCGCACTGTACGTGTGTACCCCCACGTGATATTTTGTGGAAGAGCCACACTCAAGGGGCCAAAGAGCCACATGTGGCTTGCGAGCCGCAGTTTGCCAACCACTGGGTTAGGTGAAGGGAACAAGAAATTGTTCAGCAGGGCATATGAAGATGGCATCAAAGGTCAAAGTTTTCTACCAAGTATGCAATGGAATGTAATAAATGGCCTACCTCATAATTGCCGGTCATAACACAATCTTTCTGAGTCATGAAAAGCAGGTTTCAGTTTAAACATATATATGAGCACTATTTACAAACTCACAGTAAATATTTACTCATTGATTTATTCTCATTTGAGATATAATCTCCCTTTTGTTCTTTAAGGCACATTCTTTTTCCATTAGATCATTTTAATTGTCTAATGTTCAAACTCCAGACCAGAAGGAGAGGGAGAGAGAGAGATGATCCATAAATACTAGATATACTTATGAGGATAAATATTAAACTGGAAATGCAACATTTGGCAAATAACTTGAGAAGTTAGGCATTACATAGTTTTTTCTCCTATATGTATAATGTGTATATACATATACATATCCTATATAATAAAAGACTAATATGAAAATTGTCCCCTTGACCAGGAGTTCGATCAGGGGGCAGGCCCAGCCAACCGCCTGAAGCCCCTCCCTTTAGCCAGTCCCACCCCAAATCTGCCTCCCCCTAATTGTCTCCCTCCACCCCTATAGTGGCTGCCCAGCCTGACCCCACCTGTGCACAAATTCATGCACCAGGCCTCTAGTACATAATATAAAAACAACATATCCTAAAAGTACTAATTTGAAAGAATATAATTCGAAAGACTGTATGCATCCCTATGTTTACTGCAGAGGCACAACCTTAGTAAGATTTTCAGTACATTACAGACAAAAGTGTCACAATACGTGATTTACAAAGAGCTCTTACAAATTCAACAACAAAAATGTCAAAAACACTGAAATCACGTCACAAAAGAAGGAATTCAAGTGGCCGACACACATTTAAAAGGATGTTGAAATTTACTCATAAAAGAAATGCAAAAGTAACCACAAGATACTCTTCCCGTCTCAGATTTGCAGAGGTTGAAGGACAAAGAGAACCCAGTTGCAAAAAAATCAGGCCTTTTCACACGTTGATGACAGAGATAACATGCTCCATTCACGGGGCCACAGTGTGCTACAGTCTGGGTAACCTCAGAGGCAGGAATCCTCTTACACCACCTGTGTTCTCTCTTTCCTGGCCCCGCCACCCTGAGCACTCCTTCCTGTGCCTCCCGCTCAGGAAAACTGTCACTGTACAGGGACACCTCTGGGGAGGCCCTCTCCTCGGGAGACCTCTGCCCCGCTCTGTGCTGGGCACGCACAGGATGCAGGCAAGGCAGACTCGTGCTCTGCAGTTCGCAGGTCAGTGGCACCCAGGCCTGCTCCAATCCCACTCCTCCGGTGATGTGACTATCAGGTGTGACATGTTGGAAAGAAGCAGCTTCCTGGCCGCACTGGTCTAAGCTGAGTTCTGCGATCTCCTTTTACCAGAGGGTCTTATGGGAATCTGCTCACCAGCATTATGCATACCAGCTGGGCACGTGGGACAGAATACCAGACCATGGCACATTAGGGCTGTAAGTGTGGGTGCAGAAAAAGGCCTCATGGTTTTAGTTAGGGTAGATCTAAACAAGTTTATTCGACGTATACCAACTTCTTGGGCCTGGAGGAAGAATGCTTTCCACTACCACAGCCAATGCCCCCCTTTATCCAGACTGGCAGCCAGGAAGGACTATAGCATGCAGGGACAAGTTCCACCCAGGCCTCGGGGCACAGGCTCAGCAGAGAGCCACCCCAAATTCTGTTCTTCTTTATCACGTGTACAACTGCACACTGGGCTGAGGGGAGGACTATAAAGGAGCTGGATTACTGATATTTGTGGTTTTACATTAGCTCCTAGAATCACTTGATTACTGCAGTAAGAGGTGAATCCTCACCATGGGGATTGAAACACATGAAAAAGAAATCCACTGAGTGAGTTCAACCATGTGTGTGTATGTGTGTGTGTGACGGTGGAGGAGTATATGCATATTTTATCAATGAACAAAAAGTAACAGTGGGCCCTTTACTCTTTTCCTGAGTCTGGGTAAAGGGGAAAAATTAAATAAGTGGAATTATCATACCATTAAGAAAATGCACGAGGCTGTCTTTAGGAATCAACTTGTTTCAGACCCCAGGAGAAGCGGGAAATAAAATTTCATAACCACTCAGTCATGAAGCAGAATGGAACACGTCCGTGAGAGGAAACCGAAGGCCCACACTGATGGAGCTGGAAGACCAGAGGGCTTTCCTGGGAGGAGAACTGTCCTCCTAACGGTCAGAGCTAGAAGGGGGACAGGACTCCCCCAGAGACAACCCAGCGGCATCCTCCAGAACCTCCAATACTCAGTGAAATTTGAGAGAAATTGTGGGACACTCCCTCCTTGGGAGGTAGGAGGTGGGCAGATGGAGGAGTGGACAATCAGCACCTCCATCCCTCCCTCGAGTTTCTCAGAGACACTCACAGTGTAGGGGGGCTGGGGAGGCCCATTCCCTGAGGAACATAGGTGGGAACTTCGTGACTTCAGGGCTCAACAGGAAGTTGGAGGGGATGAGACAAGGCACACTGAAGACAGCCTGGCTGCACGCTGCACACTCAGAAGGCGCAGTCACTCGACTGAGTCTTGCGTGGACTGAGTCTGTCTACTGTCATCACCCCAGATACTACCCAGATTTTGGACATTTTAGCTGCATAAGTCTGAAAATCTGGAGCACACCTGAATCTCAGCTCCAAGCACGTGAGCTGGCCCACAGTTGAAACTCCGGTATGTGATAAAAGAAGGAATTCATGCGATGAACTAAATATTATGCAACAATTAAAAAAATGTCGTAAGGAGAATTTCTAATAATCCGGGAAAACGGCGAGGAAAAAGCAAAATAATTATAAAGCAACAGATAAGATTATCCCAATTAAGTAACAAGTACATCTAAATACACAAAAAAAAACACAAAAAAGAAGATTTTAATGGGGATTTTCATTTTCATCCTTATACTTTTCCCTAGCTTCCAAGTTTTTTACAATGAAAAAGAAATTTCTCTGTGTTGTTTTTGTTTTTTTTAAGTGCACACACTCTCCAATTTGCCAGCCCTTTTCTATCCCTTTACATCACATTCAGTCTTTTAAATGTCATTCTTCCTGGCAATCCTAAGATTCTTTCAGCGGCAGGGTTAGATTTTTTTTTTTTTTTTTTTAGAATTACAACTCCGCAGGACTTCAGCCAAGGTGACAAAACTGTTTAGGAGACGGAATAAACCTCAACCAACTGTACTGTTAAAACCCGGGACCTCTACCCATTGTCATGTCTGCTGAAACGGGGTTTTGCAGAGGGCAGCGCACACCAGTGCTGGCTCAGTGAGGACACCAGGAAAATTAAAGCAATTCCGCCCACATTGCTCCTGTGTCCCAGGCCCTGCCCCTCACTTCCTCCTGTTATTCAAACTGTCCCCTGTCCCCGGTCAGACGCCTGGA
>PVJN01002791.1:11382-32892 GCA_004026805.1 Lasiurus borealis | reverse complement strand
TAAAACACAAATAACGTTATTTAAAAACAGACAAAGGATTTGAACAGACATTTCTCCAAAGAAGATTTACAAATGAAAACATTTGCAATCCATGAAAAGATGCTTGACAGGTATCTTCTTCTGTAAATGAACTACTTGGCATTCTCATCGATCCCTTGTGGGTTTCATTAGTTTAAGCGTCAGTCAGTCCCAAAAGTCTAGTTAGCCCTGGATGTACTACAGGCAAAGACAAATGGCTAGATCTGCAAAGATAAGGGCCATATCCTAAATCAAGAACTACATTATGAGCCTGGCCAGCTGGCCACCCCCTGGCTAAAGGACCTCTCTGTTTTGATCTCTCACTTCCACAGGTAATCAATCAGCCTTGCAAATAACTCTCCAAAATCCTATTCGACTCACAAATCTACAACAGACCTGCTTTTATCTGCCAGCCTGTTCTCTTTCCCCTCCTACACACTGCCGTCTAAAATCATTCTCCACCACAAGTATTCTACATATAGCTTCTAACACAAGCGCAGATTCCTATCAAATATGCTAAAAGAGCAAAATAGAGCAAAGTGTATTTCTTCAGCCACTACTGGAAATGTACAAATGTACATGTGAATGTACAAATAAATTCCAGGATTTCACTTTCTTTTCTGGTCAGCTCTAAGTCCTGAGACCTTAGGTATATGAATCACTACTTTATGTTCCTGCCAAAGTTTGCTTTAACAAAATTTCACAACTCTCCTATGTTTTAAATATCTAAAACTAGAAGCGCACAATATTCCTGACAAGTAAAATCACTAGCAACAAAAAAATTGCCTGCAAATTCTTGTTTGTGCTTGATTTTTAAGAGGGTACAGCAATCCATAGTCAGAAACATAATTAAATGGTTTCTAAGCAGTCCAGAGACAGCCAGCTTGTGCTTTGTGTGTGAAACTAAGAGTCCTCCTACACATGACAGCACACTTTGGAGGTTTAGAATGTTTCACAAAGGGCTCCATACCTGTTGGAAATGAGACTTGAACCTGAATTTTTCTCAAAAAATATTTTCTTAGGATTTGTTTAGGAAAATAAAAGTGACAAATCCCTAGATTAGACTAAAAAAAACCCCATCATATTAAACCTATAGAATTCTATCTATAATAAAGCCAGGGTAATATGCTAATTAGACCTGCCATCATTCCTGACGTCCTTCTGGATGAAGCCAGGGCCGAAGTGATGCCCGGATCCCAGGTGCCTGCTGGAGGCCAGATGGAAGCCAGTGCCAGAAGCCAGAGGAAGGGCGGGCTACGCTTGCATGAATTTTCGTGCACCAGGCCTCTAGTTTCAAATAAGATTTATCTCCTCCTGACCAGGATGGAAAAGTCACTTTCCTGTTTGTGCCACAGTGACCGTTTTTTAGTCTCAGGTGGTCACCAGGAATGCTCAACCTCAGACTCCTGACTTTCGATTACCTGAACGGTGTTGCTTTCATACCAGTAAATGCATGTGGCTAAATCGCCAGCCAGAGACATCACTGCTTTGGAATAACAGAGGCATCTGATGTAGAAACCATTTGAGAGTTAAGCTCTCACTTACCTCCACTGCGACTACAATCAAAATGAGGTCTGTTTTTGACTCCGGAAAGAGTGCATCCACTTGCGGCGACATTCCAATCAGAGCACAGTTAGTGACCACGGAGATAACGCTCATTGTTTCAAAAGCCAACTGAGAGAAAAAAGAACATGAAATTAAACTGCTTTGTTTTCTTATTATGAGTTACTTAAACATTTTTGGATATTCCATTTTGATTTATCTGTGTTTTTGAATATATTTTTTATAAAGTTTTCTAGGGGTTGCTCTAAGTATATATATATTTTATACACATATATACATATATAGTTACATTATATTTTATATGTATACATACATTTTTTTCCTTTTACTTGTGTTGTTATTTATCAGCTTGAGTAAAATATAGAAATCTTACCTCCCTTCACCATTCCCTATCCTATATAATAAAAGGCTAATATGCAAATTGTTCCCTCAACTGGGAGTTCAACCAGGGGGCTGTGACCTGCCTGTGGCCCCTCCCCCAGGCTGACCCCCCCAATTACCTTCCCCCTCCATAATCCTGATTGGGGTGGGCCAGCCAGAACCCACCTGTACATGAATTCATGCACCAGGCTTCTAGTTTGTAATATAATTACCTAAATATGTTCTCTACATCTAGTATTTAGAATCATTAGATAGCATTATATTTTTTGTTTCAACTCTCAAACATAACTTTAAAGACTCAAGAAGAGAAGGAAAATCTATTGCATTGACTTGTATTTTTGTGTAGCAAGTTTATTTCTTCCTAATGTCTCCAGATTCCTACTTTTATAATTTCCTTAGTTTTGAGAACTTTCAGTCATACTTTTAGGATAGGTCTATAAAAAAAAATCTTGTCTTGGTTTCCCTTCCTCTGAGAGTGCCTTACTCTCTCCTGCGATCCTTAAAGAATCCTTAAAGAATGTTTATGGTGAATAGGAGATTCTGTGTTGACAGTCCTTTCTTTAAGCATTTTAAGTACTTTTCTTTAAGTACTGCGCCACTTTCTTCTGAATCTGCAGGGGGGAGGGCCTCGTTGTATGAGTGAAGGCCCAGCTGGCTACCCTCCTAGAAAATTGTCCAAGTTTTACACCTGAAAGGAGTCATAAGATTATATTTTACCTGCCTCACCCTACCCCCGATTTTAAAAATAAGAAGAGTGAGGCTCAGAGGAAGTTAAGAGCCATTGAAGTCACACAGCGGTTTGGTGGCCGAGCATAAGAATGAAATCATTTTCCCCAAATCTCTCCTTGGGGCTCTTTGTTTGAAATGACAATGCCTCTTTCTGTTGTTTCTTTTCAAGGAATGTTTTTTCTCAAACAATTACCTGCCATACGCCAATATTGGCCGAAGGCTCTGCGAACGGACGCTTGAAGACTCTGCACATTTTTAAGGCATCGGAGTTCACTTCGGTGAAGTTGTTTAACACAGCGAAGGCCGCTGCTAGCGGGTAAACACAGGAGAAGAGGCTCACGTAGCCGAACTGCAGCAAGAGCTCCAGGTAGTCATCGAAGGTGCCCTGGAATTGAGCCACAGGGAGAAAACAGGCCTTGTTTTAATGTCGGCTAATAAAATAACTTACCAGTGTCATCCCGCTAAATTCAACTTAAAAAGGGAAGAAGAGCCCTGGCCGGTTTGGCTCAGTGGGTAGAGCGTTGGCCTGTGGACTGAAGGGTCCCTGGTTTGAGTCTGGTCAAGGGCATATGCAACCCAGACCTGGGTTGCAGGCTTGATACTCAGGAGGGGGCGTCAGGAGGCAGCCGATCACTGATTCTCTCTCATTGTGGGTGTTTCTATCTCTCTCTCCCTCTCCCTTTCTCTCTGAAATAAATAAAAATACATTAAAAAGAAACCTTACATGATAGCCTCTCACAGTATGGGCACCCCAGAACCCCAGCCCCTGACCTTCCAAAGGAAAAGCTAATAGTGGTGATGCCAGCAAAAAAGGATAGAGTAAGGACCTCCAGAAGTTTGCCCCTCCAAAAAACAAAAAAACAAAAACAAACAAAAAACCCACACAAATAAACAAACAAAAAGGGCAAAATTTGTCAGAATCAACTTTTCAGTACTGTGAAAATTAAATGCAATTCAGGCAGCACTTGGTAAAGAAAAACAGCTCCATCTTGTGCATTTAGATTCACTCAAGTCTCACGGCCTGCTCCCCAGTCCACAGCAGCCTCACGAGTAACAACAGGCACGCCCGGGACCAGAGGAAGCAGAGGGGCTGGAGGTGTCACAGAGCCTCGCTCCACAGAGAAGTCACCCCCTGATGTGGACAGCGGTACCTTTCGGGCTCCGCTCAGAAGGCTCATCTTTATTCAGCCTCACTGAGTCCCTCCCAGTGCTACAGGGTGGGTGGAGGGTAAGGGGCCCTAATATATGGTGATGAAAGGTTATTTGACTTCGGGTGGTGGGCACACAGTGAAATATGTAGATGTTGTAACCTAGAAATCCATATCTTAAACTTATATGACCCTACTAACCAATGTCACTCCAATAACTTTAATTTAAAAAAATAATAAAAGAAAAGAAAATGGTTATGGGTTTCTTTGGGGGATGATGAAAAAGTTCTGGAATTAGACAGTAGTGATGGCTGCACACCTTGTGAACTTACTTTAAAAAACCCTAAATTGCACAGTTTAAAATGGTGAATTTTATGGTATGAGACATGTATCTCAATTCTATGAAAAGTAAAGAAAAACAAAGCTGATAGAACAAGGAAACTCCCCAGAGTCACCTTAACAAAAGTAGTATATACATCTAAGGGGCCAAAGACAGACGTCTACAGCAGAAAACCAGGAGACCATGGAAGCATGGAGAAATCCCTCTGGACTGTGTTTAAAAACCTCTCTGCTATGTTCGTAAAGGTTTAGTCCAGAGGAGGAGAAGAGCAATAGTCGTTGCGTAACCTCAACAACTAGAGAGATGCTAACAGTGTGGGGTGAGTTACTTAGTGGTCCTCAATAACTGGACAGCCAAGTCCTCACAGAAGCGGGATGCTTACGCACTGAGTGGTCACCTGAGCACCACCGCCCCCTCTCACTGGGCACAGGGACACGCTACTCCAATGCCTCATGGATGCCTGATGTTCACAATCACATTTATTCTGACCCAAGGGAAGCTGAGCACTGCTTCATGCTGTGCTGTACTCGCCATGTTGCCTAAGGCCGCGCACCCGACCTCCCCATGATCGCCCTATGCGCACGCAATGACAACTTCAGTTTAAGAAAAACACCCAGCACGATATTTTAAAGCAATATTAAACACGGATATTGCGAAATGAATCATTATTATGACCGAGTCTCGGAGTCAGTCTTTCTCCAAGACATGCCTATTAGACTCCAGAGTAGAGAGCTTTAGGATAAGTCAGAGTCTACTTCTAGTGGTTTCTTTTCATATTTTATATTTTGCTGGAATAGAGCATTTCCTAACGTAATTATAGAGTGCTGGCACTGGAGAGAGTACTCCTCTCAGATGCTCTGGCTACTTGGATGAAGCCTGGGTCCAGGGGATTTCAAGTGAGTCCCTCTGGCAGTTTCCAAAGAGCAACACCAAGCACATGTATGTTAGGAGCTGGCCGGGGGACGCTCAGCTGGGGATTCAGCGGCGAGGAATTTCTAAACTGCTCTTTGGTCGCATTTGGCTCTCGGAAGCGTTTCCTTACGTTGGGTTGCAGCATCCAGATGTGGCTTTAAAATATGCCCAGCGATATAGCATTGACGGAATTCTCTGAAGGGTGAAGTAATCCAGAGTGGGGAAAGAGCAAAAATCTCAGCAATCAAGCCAGTTTTACCACAATGCGGTCTTAAGAAACCAGCGTTGCCTCTGCTCAGCTTTCAAAACTGGGCTGGTTTGGCTCATACAGTAAAAGGTGGAGCCTCTGCAGAGATGTGCAGATAATGTCTCTCAGATGTGCAGTCATGCCAAGCTCTGCCTGGCATTTTTAGCATGTGAGATGCAGTGAGCAGAGATGTAGGGGGTGCGGAGAGGGAGAGAGAGGCGGGGGAAATGAATTCCTACTCCAGATGCACACGCAAACTATAATTCTTAAGCACACGAGGAAAAAACTAAGTAAGAAATTAGTTCAATAATCAGGAGAATTCATTCATGATGAAAATGTAATGAGAGTGGGCCCCCACCAAAGGCTCTGTTGCACTAAGAAGACTACATCATACAAAGAAGGTGGGTGCGGGATATAAGAAACAATGACCTAAAGCAAACGTGACCCCAACACCAGCCCCCACTGCGGAAGTAGTGAATGTAGTCGGAGCTCAATAAAAGTTCGTTACATACATGATTAGGTTTGCTGACGCTCCAATGCTCTAAGAATTTCCGACTTCTGTCTTAGGAACTATTTTATTTTTACAACAGCACTAAGTAACTTACACTATACATGAATCTTCATTTTTAGTGATGGGCTTCAATATTTTGTTTGGTTTTAAAAAATTTTTTTCAGTTTTTCAATTACAGTTTACATATGATTTTGTATTCGTGTCAAGTGTGCAGCATAGTGGTCAGACAACCACATACTTTACAAGGTTCCCTTCGATATTTCCAGAAGCCACGTTCAATCTTTTCTTTGCATCTGAGCTGCTTCCCCCGTGGCCCTCTCCCTCCTGGCCCCACCGGCTCTAGCTGCTGTCCCCCCACCTCGGCAGAGCACCCACGGGGTTCACCATGCCCATCCTCTGTGTTTAGGCAGAACTTCAGATTCAGGACGGTAGCCCTTCACTGGCTGGAGGGCACTGAGCTGAGACCGCGAGTGTTCACACGTGTGCACGTACATGGTACATGACCGTGATGCACATCGAGTCAACGTTAAACTCGACCAGGTTCAAGCTTACCAAATACGTTCCCATTTCCTTCTCCAGGATGACCTGTTCGTACAACGTGGCATCGATGTCTGCCTTCAGGGCCTGCACCTTCTTCTTCACCTGCACGTGGTGCTTCCTCTGGAGCCAGTAGGGCAGCAGGGACTCCACCACCTGGTTCAGGATCTGGGACATGATCAGGAGAGTGGCCAGGCTCTGCGGAGAAGCACGTACGTATTGGCCGGTGGAGCTCAATAAAACCAGCCCGTGTGCACAATCAGGCAAATAAAATGGCCATTTTCAACAAACAGCGTCCTATCGTTATAAGATAGGTCTTTATTTGTATAAGGAAAGTTAGGTGTTGGAATGATGTTTCTAGTTTGTGTTCATTTTTCCACAGGGAAGACTTAGATTTAAAATACAAAAAGATTATAATATAAATATTATAATAAGAAATAAACCAGTTACGAATCAGTAGAACAAATTTCTTTAAATTTTTTTGTTGTTGTTGTTGTTATATCATCCTGGCTACAAAATTTGAATATCTAAATGATGTTGCCAATTTTGGAAAAATAATAGTTTGGCCACAACATTAAAAATATTATAAAACTAATACATTCCCCACCCACTGTAAAAAAACTTAGAAAGTGAAAAATAAAAAGTCACCCATGAATCCACAAACAGGACAGAACCACTGCTAACATCTTGGGTATTTCCAATCCTATGTAGAAATTAAAGTAGAAACATCCACTACATACTATATACAGCTTTGTGTTGTTCCCCCCCGCCTCGTTACATATTGTGAGCACTTTCCTGGTCCAATAAAAATTCTTTCTTTATGTAGCTCAGACACTGTTGTTGAATGCAGGTGTTAATCCCAACCTGAGCTATTACAAATGCTGCTCTTTGGATACCTTCATGTATGAATCTTCACCCAACTCTGATGATTTCCTAGGGATGAATTAAGGCTCCTGGCAAAACTGCCAAGTGGTTTCCAGAGGTGGTGTGTCAATTTCTACTTTCCCCAGATGGATACCAGTGTTTCCATCACATAACATCTTTGCTGATATCAGAATTCTATTTTTTCAAGAATCCTCTCCCATCCCTCTGTCCCGTTATATGAAGGAGACTCTCGACAGTGTAAGAAATGAGAAGTCACACCCCACTAACACTGTAGGTGGGACTGGGGAAGGTATGTGCATCCAACTATTTCTTCAATTTTCAAAAATAATGTTTTAAAAGTAGTAATATATAGAGTGTAATTCTTAAGAGTACAACATTTAGTTTACTTTTATGGAGGCTGTTAGGACCATAACTATAAAATGCTAACTTTCTCTATTATACAATTTTTTTTAATTTCCTAAAAAATGATCCCAAGTTCTCATATAAATAGTAAGAAGCCCTGGCTCTCAGGCTGCTCACTAATAATCACAGGACATTAACACCAGGACAGAGCAGCCCTTCCCGGCAGCTGACTCAAGCATAAACAGTATTAAATATATGCCAGACTTTCTTAACATTTAAGAAAAGGATCTGCTGGTCTCTAAAGAACAACTTATAATTTAAAAATGAAATGTATCAGACCTATATAAGGCTACACCAATCACCCCCAACCTGAGACACGCACAAAAGTTTAGAAAATATGTCTCGTTGTTAGAATTGTTCTTACAATTCTATTCACATACAAATACATAGGAACTACATGTTTTATTTTACTGCCCTATATCATTAATTTTACAAGTTGGTTAGCGTCCATTAACTTCTGTTCAGTTGAGTACACTACACAGTGCTAATGGGTTTTCTGTTTTTAATTAGAAGTGGGCTTAGAAATAGACAAAACGGAGAAGGCTTTATTTGTAAAAGGAATAATGGGAAGCCGATGGCATTAGCTGACTCCAAGAAACCGCCTCTAAAGCCTGAAGAATGCGTACCTTCTGCCGCTCACACTCACCTGGCGTAAGAGCTTCATGTCCTTCAGCACAAAGGCGATGTAGAAGAGCGAGGCAAAGCAATTCAGAAAGTTGAACTGGCAAAAAAATGGTGACAATGTTTAGTGTCGCTTCATAGTACTTCACATTGACAACTCTAAGTACTGCATTTAAAACTCAACGAGAGACTTCCAGCCCTATCCTCCCTCCTCTTCCTCCTCCTCCTCAGCGGGCACATCTATGAACCCTGGACACGATGCAGGAGGCACCCAGAGAAGACTCAGAGGCCGTGAAGGGGCTGGGGACCTGGGGACTTAGGCCTGGGTGAATAACACAGCACCAGCGCAGTTGACACTCCTATTTCTAACCCTGTTCTTACAGGAGGGTAAGAACAGGCCCACCTGTTGGAGGTAACCAAGGCCCACCATTCCCCACCTCCAACCTGGTAACCCAGGTGGTCCAGGTGGGTTCGTTCCCCACTCACCCACTTAGAAGCTTGAAAACTGCAGATGAACCAAGAGGAGCTGTGGGGACCCCCACTCACAATGAGCTGCCAGGGGCTATGCTCTCCTTCCCTCCTTCCTGCAGGGCCCCCCATTGCACTTTCCAAGGGGATTTGCAAGATGGCCTGGCAGCACCAGCAAGATGGACCCCCAATTCCCTCTCCCCATCACAAGTAGCCCAGTCCCAGAAGCCTCCTTGTGCCCACGGACCTGAGACTCCTCACCGTCACGGAGTGACGCCTAGGTAGATGAGTGGCACCAGCAAGAGAGACCACAGGCCTGAGATGCCCCTGCCCCGCTCAGACACAGTTCTGGGCTGGGGATCCCACCATAACAAGTGCCAGTTCTTCAAGCAGTTGCCCTGCTCAAGAATCTGCAACCACACCCTGCACTAATGGGGTTCCTCTCTACCTGCAGCCCCATGCTGGCTACCTGCTGAGACAGAGACTGCTCTGGGTACAGCTGTGGGCACGTCATTAGAGAGGGAACGGGGAGTCGCTGCAGAGAGTCAGCAATAAGATCGATGCAGCCAGGGGAGGGGTGGGGACCGAGTCAGGGAAGAGGTGGAAAGCGAAAGCCTGGGAAAGCGGGAAAAGCTCTCCCCATGAGATTAAAAAGGAAGGGAGAAGCCCAGGGAACACAAGCAGATCCTAGCATGTGAGTCTTTTCACAGGGCAGCCACCTGACAACGCATCTGAAATGTCAGAGAACAATAAAGTCCCGCAGATAACTGAATTCTTCAGGCCAAATGGAGCGTTTTCCCTCTGAGGGCAAAGGCTTCATATTAAAATCTATTTGAATGATCTTTTTGATGCATCCCATGTTCCCCTGAATCTTACACCGAGAACAGAAGCCTGGCTGACTCGGCATCAATATTTTGAATATCAATTACTTTGTGGGGCTAGAACGAGGCCTTCAGAGCCTTTTGCGATATGCACAAATGTCCAAATTGCTACACGGCTGAATTATTAGCTCCTATTATGACAGGTTTGCTGTTTCCAAGCCTGCACTTGCCTCTATAAATTTACCTACTTCCAGAAATGCAAACACCTCCCCAATGGTAGTTTCTGATCTTTTAAGGACTCAAAAGCCAGGTAAATAGGCTTCTCAAAATGATTGCTACAGCTAAACAAAGACTTTTTCTCAGTGGGGGTCTTGATCGTTCCCTTGGGGAGTCAAGTACATGAACCGTGTTAAATCGGTTACAGTTGCAAGTTCAGAGGACTCTAGGCACCTGTCTTGATTCTCAGTTATGGTACAGATTGCCTCTGATATGCTTTCAAGCTGGCACATCTTTGTTGTTTATAACGATGGTGGAAAGAGGCAGAATGTGTGAGCTTTTACACAACCCGCAAGCAAGTTACACAGTGCCTTCTCTCCATCTCTCTCCTGCCCATCAGAACATGCTGGGAGCCTCCTCAACCCTAAGCATTCTTCACCAAAATGTATAAAAAAATAATTTTAACGTCCTATCACTAAATGAACCGTGCATAATTGCAGGGATTGTTAAATGGTGAAGCATTCAAAGAAGCCAGCAAAGAGAAAAGAAACATGACTATAAAGTAGATAATTAGCTTTTTACATAAACATAAATTGGCTATAAACAAATTTCTACATTTGAAGCTTAAACCACATGCACATTTATAAGACTACTAGCGGCCTGCTCCCTCTCGCAGTCCAGGATCCCTGGGGGATGTCCGCCTGTGGGCTTAGGCCCACTCCCCAAGAGGGGTCCTTAGCACTGCTTCGGAGGCTGGAGAGGCTCCCAACAGCGCCGATGCACTTGTCAGCCGTGAGCCCAGCTTCTGTCCCACCACCAGGGGCAGCTCCTGCATTGAGTATCTGCCCCTTGGTGGTCAGTGTCCACCATAGCGACCAGTCGTTCTGCCGTTCAGTCAACTTGCATATTAGGATTTTATTGTATAGGATTGAGTGTAGATATCAACACACCTAGTAATCAATCCTTGTCTTCTTGCCCAGAATATATTAACTATCTGATATCTTGAAATTAGAAGCAAGTCTTCATATTTATATTCCTAAATATTAACACGTTACGTGCCCTGTTAGTTACCAGAAGACAAACCAGGCTGGGTGCTTAATGTATTCAATGGTATTCCTAATGAAAATGAATTTGTATATAAAAACTCTACTTACCACTAAAACTTTCAAAATTAGATGATTCTGGTAGGCAGACTCCAATCTGTGATTCTCTAAAACAGCAAAAGGAGAGATCATTTCTCTCAGAGAAGAGGCAGCAGGGAGCACTGTGTGAGGTGAGACCTGCGCTGTGGGCAGGATGTCAACTACAGCACCTCAGTCAGTGAATGCAAGAGGCTGTCAATCACGCCCACTGCTCACAGCTAGGAGCATCCGACAAGGAAGAAATCACGGTTAAGACACATCTGGGGGAGGGGGAGGGTACCGCAGTATCACTGCGGTCTGAAACTAGTTTTTCAATCTTACTGATACAAAGAAATGTGACATGTGTTGGCAATTGATCCCATAGACAGCCCCCCAGAGAAAGATCCTGAATAAGTGGGGATGGTGAAACTGATAGCAACCTCTAGAACAGGGGCGGGGAACATCGGCCCACAGGCCATCTACGGCCCTCAAAATCATTTGGTCTGGCCCTGCCAAAAAATTAGGGCTGAGCTAATTAAATGTTTAGCAGGCTAATTTTTTAAAATACATTTTTATTGATTTCAGAGAGGAAAGGAGAGGAAGGGAGAGATGGAAACATCAATGATGAGAGAGAATCATTGACAGGCTGCTGCCTGCTGCACGCCCCCTACTGGGGATCGAGCCCACAATCCTGGCATGTGCCCTTGACCGGAATCGAACCCGGGACCCTTCAGTCCGCAGGCCAACATTCTATCCACTGAGGCAAACCAGCCAGGGCCAGGCTAATTTGTAAGCTGATGATTTTGTACGGCCCTCAAATGTTATAAATGTCCAAATGGCCCTTGGCAGAAAACAAGTTCCTCACCCCTGCCTAAAGAGGAGGGCAGTAAAGAAAGTGTGTTCCAATGCGTGGTTTGAAAGGCTTAGCTTAAAGGGAAACTCAAATTTCCATCCTCAGCCGGGGAGAGGAGACACGGTGCAGGTCCCAGAACAGCAGGACAGAAGAACAAAAGGAAGATTCTGCTGAGACGTGTCACCGTGCACAGAGAGGCAGTGTTAGGCTGACCTGGACTGTACACCCAACCCAGCCAACCAGCCACTGTCTGACGTGGGCAAGCCACGTGACCTGCAGCACTCAGCCTCCTTGTCGACAAAACAGAGCTGACACCCGGGGTCACTGTTACGACTAGAAAGCATACACAACCTTGGCCCAGTATCAGCAAAGAAAGCAATCACTAAATGGTAGCAGTTGTTGCTACAAGACTATCTAAAGTCATTTAAAATATCTTCATGATGAAGGCCTAGATTCTTCCTAGGGAATACCCTGTTTCCCTGAAAGTAAGACATCCCCTGAAAATAAGACCTACTTTGGTTTTGCCTCTTGCTGTAATATAAGGCATCACCCCGAAAATAAGACCTCCCGATAATAAGGCCTCCCCAGAATAGAAGGCCCCCGAAGCTACCGTCAGGCATCTGACTCCTGATTTAAAGAGACCTCGCCCTGCCTGAACAGCTCCGCTGCGCTGCGGCCCATCAGTGAGCTGGTCTGTGATGACAACTACTACCGTACCGTAGACAGGTCATCCATTTCCTTTTTTTGTTCAACAATAAATGTGCACCATATTCTTCTTCATGGAAAAATAAGACCTCCCCTGAAAATAAGACCTAGCGCATCTTTGGGAGCAAACTGTCTTATTTTCGAGGAAACAGGGTAATAACATGTTTGCTTGTTTGAATGAATAAGTACAGGAAAGAAGGAAGGGCCTATCAAGGCTGTTTTTAAATTATAAGCAGGTTCCTCTTTTACCTCGGACACACATCGACACCTCCCTGAGTTCAATGGTCGCTCTCAGTGCCCGGCCCGACTAGACACCTGGTTTTCAGATACTTAGACAAAGTTCATCCATCCAGAGCAGTGGTTCTCAACCCGTGGGTCATGACCCCTTTGGGGGTCGAATGACACTTTCACAGGGGTCGCCTAAGACTATCGGAAAACAGATATTTACATTATGATTCATAACAGTAGCAAAATTACAGTTATGAAGTAGCAACGAAAATAATTTTATGGTTGGGGGTCACCACAACATGAGGAAGTGTATTAAACATTAGGAAGGTTGAGAACCACTGGTCCAGAGTTTCAGCAAGATAATCCCATCTACTTTCCCCTTAGCATAAAAGCCAGCAGCATAGTACCAGGAGCACAGGGTTCGAACAGAGAGGTGTGGATTAGCCTGGCTCTACCAGCTGCTGTGGGAACCTTGTGAAGTCTCAGTATCCTTATCCATTAAATGGTGAAACTTGCCTTTTGCCTGTCCTGAGGAGGTGAGAATGAGATCGGTGTAAAGTGCTTTGCAGGGTATCTGGAATGGGGTAACTAACACTCAACGAATGAGAGCTGTGGTGACCGTGACCTGAGATCACGGGAGCTCACAGAGCCCAGGACTCCTCCTCACGACTCTGTGAGGAGCCCAGAGCAGCACCCATCAGCTTTTCGAGGGAGCAGTTATCTGAATCCCATGACGGAAGCGGTATTTCTTACTGACGCAGGAGGTAAAAACAAAGCATCCAGACTTACCCCACGAGGTGAGGAACTCGGCAGCGTATCGATAGAGGCGGTTCAAGACCTCAATCACGATGGCGTAGATGATGCTGGGCACATACAGCAGGACACTGGTCCACTCGGACCCGCTGTTCTCGTGGAGCTCCAAGGCCCAGGCCTCCATGTCGAAGTAAATCATCATGATGTACAGCGAGAAGTAGAGGCAGAGGCACACGAAGGGCAGAGAGACCAGGTAAATGCGCAGCTGCCTCTTGTAGCTGGGGTAGAGCGGCTCCTCCCGGCCCGTGACCGAGTTGATGCCCAGGACCCCGTGAAATCCCGGCCGGGGCTCCTCAAACTGCCTCTTCATGACCAGGGTCCCCCACCGGTAGGTCATGCTGGCACAGGCACGCTTCCACACCTCCAGGATCACCGTGGACCAGATCAGGTTGAAGGACGCGAAGATCACATACTTGTCGTAGTCTTCCCACACAAACAGGTAGTAGGGCAGCCCGATGACCGCCATGGGGATTAAGGCAAAAGTGAAATACTCCAAAAATCCAAAGTAAAGAGCGATTGTTTCCCCAAAGTAGCCACGGATACTGTCTGTAATAACGGGACAAAAGAAGAAGAAGAAAAGACCTTAATTACAGACTACCAAAGACTTTATTTTCCTATCATTTCAACTGAGCTGATTCATTTCTTTAGTTAAGTGGGGATCACTTAATACCATAATTTCCCAATCAGTGTGTGATGCTAAACCCATCCTCGTGCTAAACGCAGTACAAAGACCCCATTTATCTGCATTGTGTGCCTGACACTTCCCCCAGCTCAGGGCCAGGCTCTGCCAGGCACCCTGCGTCTCTTTCCTCTTTATTTCCTCATCGGAGGGACGCCTTCTTCCCAAAGGCAAAAATCACGGAGGGGTTTGTCCCAAATCCCCAAGGTCTTCATTTAAATGAAATGAAACCAATAAACTTGCACCCCCCTTTTAATTTATGCGCTCCACTTTTCTCCTACTTTAAAGTTACACGTGTTCTTTTCACAGAAGACTCCCCATCCTTTGTATCCTGATCCCCCTACCTAAAGATATAAAATTCCATCAATGTGTCATGGCAGATCTTTCAACACATTAAAGAAAAATTAACCAAAAGTGCAAAACAACATTCTCCACACTGACTTCTAGAACATTACCTACACCTTCCTACAAGCACCAGGAAGAAGAAGGTCTAAGCAACGTCACTGTTAATATCCCGTGAATTTGACCCAAGCTACCTCATCCAAGAGAGGCCACTCTGCGTCCTTTGTCGGCCGCAACCACGTGGGTGAGCATGTGGACTGTACAAGCATCCTGCCCTGGACCGGGGTGGGATGCCAGGGGTGGGGGAGGTGCAGCAGTTGAAGTTATTTCTTGCTCAATGACACATAGCTAAAATGTAATTTTCTTAAGGTCACGTGTCAGATCAATCTATGGTTGCGGGTTAGAATAAACTGAGATAAGCTATTTTCTCCTATCCTTATTTTTTTAAGTATATTTATTTGATTTTTTACAGAGAGGAAAGGAGAGAGAGAGAGAGAGTTAGAGACATCGATGAGAGAGAATCATTGATCAGCTGCCTCCTGCTCACCCCCTACTGGGGATGTGCCCGCAACCAAGGAACGTGCCCTTGACCGGAATCGAACCTGGGACCCTCCAGTCCTCAGGTCGAGACTCTATCCACTGAGCCAACCTGGTTTTGGCTCCTATCCTTATTTTCTTCTCGCTAATCTGGGTGGCATTTATCACCACCTAAATGCCAACATTTATAAACAGCAGGTGTGTGAGGTGGCCTCAAATCTGAAAAAGGTGGAAGAATATCTAAGCAACATTAAAAAAAAAAAAAGGTGTTCACGGTCCTGGGCTCCAAATCACATGATCGTCCTCTTTTGATCTCAAGGGGAAGTTCAATGTCTGTCTGTGCCCCAGGTACAGTCACCAGTCCCAGCAGCCCCAGAGGCCTGAGACCCCCCACCACAGCCATGCTCCGCTTCACCATTAACTCCTTTTCTCCCTCTACTTTCTAAAGAGTAGCTAAAAAATACTTCACTACCAGGACCTAGAAGCAATATTTAAATTTACCGCCACCTAAATGCCGACATTTAAAAAATGTCACAGTGTAACATAAAATGACCACTGTGTCACCTGGAACTATCAAAAACAAAACGATTCCTCTCAAAGGCTACAACAAATTTATTCAGAATGCAATTTCAATACGTAACCTGAAAAACAATTTTTGTTCAGTTATGATATTATAATAGTTGTTTTCAGAATGGAAATTAAAAAGAAAATCATTTTAGAGGGATTCCCTTAAATAAAATCAAAAGAGAAATATCCTACAAGGAAAAACTGATATATAGTAAGGAATACTATGGTGCAATCTACCAGCTTAAATATAACTCTTCCACTTAAAAAAATATCTAAACCCCCAAATTCAGACATCTGTATTGATATAAGTTTATTTATACAAAGTAGGTTCAACACACCCAGCAAATACATTCATGCTTATTTTTATCACTGTATTCAGGGAAAGTAGATAGATAACAGTAATAAACACAATACTTATAAATAACCTCCGAAGATATTTAGGCCCATAAGTCAGCCCCTAAAAGTGAGCACAACTTGGCTAACTCCAAATGACTAGCTCTAAAGAAACAGAAAATTTTCAAAATTTTCAAATGCAAAATATTCACCAACTAAATTCTCATAGAACCTGCTCCATTCCGACTCTGACATGCACTCGTGAAGGATACTCTGAACTGCCTGCATTGTTGGTGAAATAGAGAGAGAGCCTGAAATTCAGTCCCTCTAAAATCATATTGGAAATAAACAGGTCATTAACCCTCCTCCTCCCTTGCCCCATTTTCCCAGCATGCAGCTGGCGAGCCCTGCCTCGTGAGCCTCAGGGGGATGACACCACTGCTGAAAAGCACGACTTTTCATTGGCAGGTCTTCCTCTCTTTGCAGGGACGCGCATTGACACGTACCGATGGGCTGAAACTTTAAATTAAACCTCGTGTACCAGGAGTCCTCCAGCTTCTTCAGGGCTTCATTGTCGTGCAGGGGGAACACCTGAATCACGATGCCAGACGTGAGCAGTCTTCTCACTGCAGAGGGAAAGGTGCCAAACAACACAAAATGAATATGCGATCGCTCGTGATGCTCTCCGTGTGGTGCTTGGAAGCCACTGGAGTCAGTGAAGGGTGCGCCATAGAGAACAAGCGCACCCCGTCTCCCCCAAAGGTGCACACTCCTTTTGTTCTTCAGAATGACACTATCCTGACTTTTTCTTTTGACTATGAAAGCAATATAAGCCGATGTAAAATTTTGAACTGTACAGAAATGTACAAATCAGGATGAGATGCCCAATTATTCTCTCCCTCCCCACCCCTCAAAATAACCACTGTATAAATAGCAATTTAGTGTATAACCAGGGGTGTATGTATTTAGATTTGGACCCATATTATAAAACTGGCCCTAGAAAATGTTACTGATCTATCCTCCCAGTACTATGATAATAAGAGAATGGTTTAGTTCCTTTCATTCTTGATACTGAGTATTTTCCACCCTTTCCATCTTTTCTAATCTGATAACAAAGGCTTACACTCACAAACAGCAAATATCAAAATCAAATCAAATATTTTCTACACTCAGCAGTCACGTGGAGAGTATGATTTTAATACCTGTGCACATATCTAAAAGAGACCATATCCCCTAGTAAGAATAAATGAAAACGGGGCACTCTCCTGACCATAGTTACTTAGAGTGACTGGCTGGGTTGGTCTTTAAGAGGAAGTGTAACAGGACACATGGAGAACTCAAACGCAATGCCTCGTGCCACACTCGGAGAGATGAGCTCTTTCCACATGAGCTCCTAGCACTGCCTCCTGCTAAAGGTTATGGCTGCTCTGTAGATGGAATCAGCATCAAGCGAAATAAGACAGAGAGAGACAAGTATCACATGATCTCACTCCTATGTGGAATCCATTTACTGACCAAAATAAAGTGTTGAACAAAATAGGTCCAGAGACACAGAAGCATGGAACAGACTAGAATCTCAGGGGGTAAGTAGGGGTGGGTGGGAAGAGATCAACCAAAGAACTTGAATGCATATATGCATCACCCACGGACACAGAAAATAATAGGTTGGTGGAGGCCTGGGGCAAGGCGTGGGGATGGGCTATATAAGGGGTCAATGGGAGAAAAAAAGGGATATACGTAATACTTTCTACAATAACGATTTTAAAAAAGAATGCTTTGCTGTTTTCATCCATTGATAAGCTTTGAGCTCTTTAAGATTTATGAGCTGAACTCTTACTAGTATCTCCTACCTACCTAATCCCCAAAGATAGGTGAGGAGATTATCAGTCAACAGGTCTCTCAGTAAGAAACAGCAAATAAATGTGGCATAGAAAACCAAGCACAATTTCAATTTTTCGTGTAGAATTACTACATAGGCCCAGCCAATGTGGCTCAGTGATTGAGCATCGACCTATGAACCAGGAAGTCAAGATCCAATTCCCAGTTAGGGCACATGCCCGGGTAGTGGGCTTGGTCTCCAATGTGGAGCCTGCAGGAGGCAGCTGATCAATGATTCTCTCTCATAACTGATGTTTCTCTCTTTCCTCTCCCTTCATTTCTAAAATCAATAAAAATATATTTATATATAAAAAATGGAATCCTATATAATAAAATGTTAATACGCAAATCGACAGAATGGCAGAATGACCGGTCGCTATGATGTGCATTGACCACCAGGGGGCAGACGCTCAATGCAGGAGCTGTCCCCTGGTTGTCAGTGCGTTCCCACAGGGGAAGAGCTGCTTAGCCAGAATTGGGGCTCATGGCTGGGGAGCACAGCAGCGGTGGTGGGAGCCTCCCTCGCCTCTGCAGCACACTAAGAATGTCCAACTGCCACCTAAGCCATCAGTCAGACGTCCCCCGAGGGCTCTCAGACTGTGAGAGGGCACAGGCAGGGCTGAGGGATCCCACTAAGTGCACAAATTTCATGCACTGGGCCTCTAGTACTCCATAGGAGGACATAGGTCTTCTCATAAAATCCCCAGACTTACTAATTTAAAAGTAAACCTAACTTCTTAGGAATAAAAGAAAGGATAACAATAAAAAGGAGATATCTGACACTAAAAAGTCTGAGTCTAAAAAAGTCTTAATTATGGTTCTTCATACAATTATTTTTCATATAAGCTAAAAAGAAGAACAGTTTTTATAAGATAGGGTTATAATGAAATCCTCCCAAGTGATTTAAGTTAAATAAGTCTTTGATGCTATCCGACCTGCCTTAAATATTTTTATCCTAAAGCGTTTCTGTGGCCTTTTTTCTTAGCTAATATTAGTGAAAGTCAATCACCCGCAACTGTTCTGATTCTTCTCTCGTTCTTGGGGACGTACAACTATAGCATATTTTTATTCTTCCTATTATTATCCTTATCAGTTTCTACATCAAATTTTTTTTAAATTTTGAACTGATTTACAGCATTTAAATTATTATTTTATTATTTCTAAGTTCTTAAAAAAAAAAAATGACTCCGTTCTACGGTAGAAGACTTTCAGCCAGGCATAAAAAGCAGCTTGAATACTTCTAAAAATAGGACTGTGGGGAGAATATAAAGCCACAGGTCCTAAATTATTGGGCTTCTCTTCACTATCCACGCCAAAACCATGGTTCTGGTTTCAGCTTCTAAAAATAGAGGCTTTTAAAAAAAAATCCTTCAACCTTCTGATGTCAGCTTAAAATGTAATTAACATGAGCCTTACCTTCAAAGGAAAATATGATGCTCTTCGGGCCTATTTATAGAAAGGAACAACTTCAACCAGATTCCTTCCTTCAAGGAGCCTGACGGATCCGTGGTCAAGTACGAGGGTTGTTCCTGTTATAGCCATTTCCCAATGAGCTAAACACCCCCAAATCTAATTGCAGGGGGGCGATCGGTAACCTGGCATATGACCGAACCCTCTCAATTAAAGAAGGCAAGAACAATACTCACAGTACTGCTCGTGCCTTTGGCTAATGGGATGTGCTTAGTTCCAAAGTAAAAACAAAAAGCTCTCTCACACTCCGTACTGTGTCTCTGTGCGACAGGGAGGGGCAGGTCGTGCCCCCGCGAATCAGCCTCAGCAAAGGAGTGATGAGCACACAGAGTCCCCACAGGGAGAGAAGGCCCGCAGCAGCCTTTGCACAAGAAGATGGGGCCCTCTGCACCCCCGCAGTTTCTGCAGCTGCTGCTGTGCCCCTGTACCCCATCTTTGGCCACAACCGACTAGCATTCTGGTGAGAGCAGCCCACTTTTGATTTAGTAAGGAAAAAGTGCTTCTTGGGGATACCTGTGTTTTCAAAATACATTCTTATATTCCCGTATTATTTTCACTGCAAATATGTATGTAGCAAAACACAGTGTATGTATATTCATGTGTATGTGTGTGTTTATATATACAGGGTGTCCCAAAAAATGTACACATACTTTGAATAATTATTCATTTTTATTATTATCCTTATCAGTTTCTACATCAGGGTTACATCTAAAAAGAAAAAAACACACCAATTGAGCTATCAGCTGTTAATTGTGTATACATTTTCGGGAGACACCCTGTATATATACATGCTGTACCCAGTAAAATTATATATCTATAAATATATCAATAGCTTAATCTTCTTATGTATATGGCTGCAACATGATACTTGAAATCTACTCTAATATTCTTATAAGAACAATTAATAATGTTAAAGACCAATTATACCTGACACTCTAATCTGTCCATTTGCATATAGAAGATATTCAGAGGAAATTACCATACTGTTCTAACAGAATAACAACATAATAAAAGGCCTAATACGAGACATGCCATATGCCGTCAATCATCAGACAGACGTTTGAAGACAGAGCTTCAACCTAAATAACATCCCTGAAGATGCTGTTAACACGTAAGACATTTTGGCTCCATAACTCCACTTTCTAAAGAAAACTGTCATCAGGTTATTTGCATGACTGTTAACTATGAGGGACCAATGGGAGAAGGCAGAGTCGGAGAATACGAAGAGATATTCGCTCACAGAGCAAACGAGGTAAGATGCCCATCAAGACAAATACTGACAACCAAGACACACGGCGCACTCCTAGGTCTCCAGTGCTTGCTGGGTGAGGGGTGAGGAAGTGCCCTGAGGTGGGCAGCTCACAGCACTACCGCGCTGCCTCAGAATCCTGTCTACGGTGACACATGGTGCCATCTACTTAATGAAAGCTTTCTATCTTATGGCAGGCAAAAGGATCATCACTGCCTTTAAAATCAAAATCATCCGAAACCGGTTTGGCTCAGTGGATAGAGCGTTGGTCTGCAGACTGAAGGGTCCCAGGTTCCAATCCGGTCAAGGGCATGTACCTTGGTTGCTGGCACACCTCCAGTGGGGGGCATGCAAGAGGCAGCTGATCGATGTCTCTCATCGATGCTTCTAACTCTCTATCCCTCTCTCTTCCTCTCTGTAAAAAATCAATAAAATATATTTAAATATATATATATATACATACATATATGTATATATGTATATATATATGTATGTATATATATATATATATATATATATATTTAAAAAAATAAATTACTCTAAGTTGTATTACTTGGACTCTGAAGATAGTTCACAGTTTGTAATTATGCATAGACCATTTCTTCTTCAACAGAAATTACGATTTAAAGTTAAAATGGTGCAAAATTCATGATGGCATATTAGAGATTATATTGTGAAAAACACAAAGATAGAGAATAATGCAGAATTTAAAATACAGACTTGGCAACTTAATATGATTCTTACCTCAGGTGGTATAAAAGTTTTTCAAATGACCATGATTTAGATGATTTTATTGTTTATATATTTACTATAAAAAAAAAGAAATAGAGGAGGTGAGAAAGGGGAGGAGGGAGTGAGGGGAAGGAAGGCCCTTATTTACAAAAGCTTTTCATCTTTCCTTCAAGAAAGTTTTTACAAAAAAAAAAAAAAAAAAAA
>PVJN01002791.1:0-11282 GCA_004026805.1 Lasiurus borealis | reverse complement strand
GACCATCAAGAGTATGAGGACCAACGTTCAAATTTCCTGACAGCTCCTAGAAGCCACTCAGGTCAACCAGGAGAGCAAGGAAAAGCAGCACGACACGTGTTTTCAGCGTTACTCAGACAGGAAGACGACAAAATCGAGTTCACGTGCAAGTCAGGCAACAAAGAACCAAGACATGTTCTCAAATTCACAGGAGACTTGACATAATGAGAGAGAGAGAGAGAGAGAGAGAGAGAGAGAGAGAGACTTAAGAGCTATACCAACCAAACAAAATGAGCGGTCTATGATTGGATCATGCTTTGACAAACCAGCTCTAAAATACAGGGTGTCCCCCAAAATATAGAGTATCCCAAAAATGCATACATAGACATTGAATAAAGGCAATGCCTTTATAATTATCCACTGTGTATGTATACATCTTGGGGGGACGCCCTGTATATTTGGTGACAACTGAGAAAATTTAAATAGGGACTGCTTTGGGGGCATCTATCCTACTGTGTGAAGACTGAAAGGTAGCGTTACATGTATTTATGTTTTAATAACACTTTAGTAATAATAAAACAGCATTAAAGTCTAGAAAATATTAAACTGACTATTCAAAAGAAGCCAGCCTAGGGGACACAGAAACTCACATGTTTAAAGTGTGTTTGAGGCAGCAAAAATGCCCTGAGGCTTTGCCACTATCTGGGTTTGAGGCAAACTTGGAATTACACACTGTAGTCAACACTTGCATGCTGCGAACTAGCATCTCATTCAAATGGAATTGTCTAATGTCAACTTCCATGCAGGTCTTGTCATCTGTGACTCTTCCTGACCTTTCTCTGTTTGCTTGTGTGCACACCAGGGAGATGAGAGGAGGTAGGGAGAGAGCTCCAGGAGAAGACTGGTCTCTGTGTTTTTTTTTTTTTTGTGTGTGTGTGTGTGTGTTTTAATATATTTTATTGATTTTTCACAGAGAGGAAGGGAGAGGGATAGAAAGTCAGAAACATCCATGAGAGAGAGACATAAATCAGCCGCCTCCTGCACACCCCACACTGGAGATGTGCCCGCAAGCAAGGCACATGCCCCCGACCGGAATCAAACCCGGGACCTTTCAGTCCGCAGGCTGACGCTCTATCCACTGAGCCAAACTGGTCTCGGCAACTGGTCTCTGTTTTTATTCCTCCACAGATTTTCATTATAGTACAGTATGTGGGCATAAAGGAAACTTTGCTCATTTTAACTGAGTGATACATCCAGATGTTCACACTCAGCTTTACGCTAACTGAAGGCTGTGAGACCTTCATTATAAGAAGTCCAAACCATGTAGAAGAAATGTATTGATTGAAAACGTGCAATGTAATGTATTAACCAATGTCACCCTAATAAGTTCAATTAAAAATGTAATAATTAAAAACAATAATACATGCAATATAATGAATCTGTAAAGGCAAAAGGTATGTTCATGAAAAAATAAATTCGGGTAAAATTGTGTGTTTCTGAGTAAGAGGATAAAGCCCCTGTAATGCGTTATTTATGTCTACGAAGAAGAAGTCATTGCATTAGAACGTGTATTCACGAAGCTGGTTGAGATAATCACTTACATAAAGATTTTCCTGGATACAACTTTGCCTGGGGGTAACCGGGGATCATTTTTTCATCTCTGGCTCTAAGATTTTCAAGTTCATGTTTGATAATGAATTGGCGTTCTGCCATTGTGAGAAAATCATCGTTCTCATCTAAAATAAGACAAAAATCTCCAGTTATTCTCTCAGTAATAGCCAAAATAAAGTTAATAATATTCACATAACCTGGGGTTGTGGAAATAGTGATATAAACAATCAATAACTAACATAAGGAGTAAGCAAAATAGAAAAGTGGTAAATTTAACAAAATACAAAGCTTCTTATATTGCTTTGGCTTTACCATGGCAGTGTGGAATAATTGTGATTTGTATGACCCGCACAGCCTCAAATATTTCTGCATGCCCTTTGCTAAAAACGTTTGCTGACCCCTGATCTATTCATCCAAAAATTGTCTTTGATAAAGAAATTCTGATAGCAACCGTCCCGGGACTCACCATCAAATCCTTTGAAGTTGTGTCGGGTTCCGTAGGTGAAGGCCCTCATGGTGTTATCATGGCACTCCTTTACCAATCCCACTGCTTCCGCCCCCAGTAACAGTCTAATGTTGGAGGCGCCCACAAGATATAAGTTCTGGTTTTCCACTGTTTCCTTCTCATATTTATTTAACAGTGGTCTGAACAACAGCTGGGCACCTTTGAAAACAAAAGGTAGGCACAATCTTAGAAAGAGACAAACAGACAAGTTTTAAAAATGACAACTTTCTAAATAAATATGATGTCTCTCTTTGGTAGAAAGAAAATAAATTATATTAACAAGTTAAACCCATCTTCCAAGTAAATAGGAAATATAAGTACGTTGGAGGTGGCAGGTTCTTTAGAGCTTTTTGAAATAAAAGTCAAAGCTGGAAAATGCAATAAGTGGCTTGCCAGTCACTCAAACTAGAAATAAGTATAAGACAAGAATTCAATATTTATTAGTTCTATGTATAAATTTACACTAACCATAAAGCATAAGGATATAGTTTCTAATATAAAAAAAGTTACAGATCAAAATTTAAGCAAAATTTGAAATAAAATATCCTAGTAAAAATGCCTTAAATGTTACACAATGACATTGAACTATAACATATTGTGTAAATGTTAAATATTAAATAATTTTCAGTGATTTTTCCCATAAATGTATTAAGTTTAATGATAGTTTTCTTCAGTATGTTTCCAAATGTTAAGAGTAGATGGTAAGCCCAGTCAACGTGGCTCAATGATTGAACATCAACCTATTAACTAGGAGGTCACAGTTCAATTCCTGGTCAGGGCAAATGCCTGGGTTGCAGGCTCAATCCCCAGTGTGGGGCGTGCAGGGGTTAGCTGATCAAATGATTCTCTCTCATCATTGGGCTTCTACCTCTCTCTCCCACTCCCTTCCTCTCTGAAATAATAAAGGCCAAAGAAAAAACTTTATTTTAGAAATCCTATATAATAAAAGGCTAATATGCAAATTGTACCCTCAACCATGAGTTCAACGAGGGGGCAGGGCCAGCCAGCCAATTACTCATGGCCCCTCCTCCCAGCAGCCCTCTATCCCCATCAGGAGCAGGGATGGCCAGGAGCAGGAATGGCCAGCCAACAGCCTGTGACCCCTCCACCTGGCTGGCCCCACCCCTGATTGGCCCCCCACCCCTATCCTGATCAAGGGTGGGGCTGGCCAGCCAACCTCCCATGTCCCTTCCCACCCTGCTCTCCAGACCCCACCTGTGCACAAATTTGTGCACTGGGCCTCTAGCATATCTATAAAAACCTGTAAAACACACTGGAAAAAAAAGTTTAGTCACTGAGCGTGAGTAAGGCTGAGTAATACTTCTTTTACTCACCTCCATCTTTCTTCTTCATGGTAATTCTGTTTTTCAGCCATTCCTTCGTTTCATCTTTGGCATCCTGAGCAAGTTCTATGACCACCAGAGGCGTGAAGGAACTCTCGAAGGTATCCAGAGCTGATAAGGTCACTTTCATCTTTGACAAACTTGCTGAAAATTAAAATGAAATAAAAGACACACATGGGATATAATGGGAAAGAGAAACATATAAATTGTATTTGCATTTTCTCTTAGTTACACCTAATTCTGACTTCAAGATAAAGCAAAATTTTTCATGATCCATATGGGTTATATGACTGGCTTAACCAATAGTTCAAGCACACGTATATATGAACCAGGCCCTCTACAAAGATGAGGAAACACCATCCATTTCTATAAGCAGCTCAGAGTACAATAGGAAAGACATTCAGGTAACAGAAAAGTAACAGCATAAAATGTGCTCTTGCCGAAACCGGTTTGGCTCAGTGGATAGAGCGTCAGCCTGCGGACTGAAAGGTCCCAGGTTCAATTCTGGTCCAGGGCATGTACCTTGGTTGCGGGCACATCCCTAGTAGGGGGCGTGCAGGAGGCAGCTGATGGATGTCTCTCTCTCATCGATGCTTCTAACTATCCCTCTCCCTTCCTCTCTGTAAAATAAATAAATAAATAAATAAATAAATAAATAAATAAATAAATAAATAAATAAAGTGCTCTTGCACAAGAGGAGTTAGAAACTACATATTTACAAAGGACATGACAGCAGAACAGATTTAGAAGAATGAATAGGAGTTTGCCACACAGACAATGGAAGGCATTCTAAATAGAGAAAGCTGTATTACCCTCCAAAATAACAATGAAAAATAGTCCCCCAGTGTGGCTCAGTTGTTGAGCACTAACCTATGTACCAAAACATCACCAGTTCAATTCTCAGTCAGGACACATGCCCGGGTAGTGGGCTGAGTGCTACGAGAGGCAGCTGATAGATGTTTCTCTCTATCCCTCTCCCTTCCTCTCTAAAAAAATCAATAATAATTGATTTTTTAATAATTTTTAATAATTTTTAATTTAATAATTTTTTAAGTTCACTCATTCAATATTTTTTAAAAAATAAAATAAAATAATGAAAGCTAGCCAACAGACTCAGAAAAGGTGCATTATCTGTGTGAAGGGCGGAGGGAGCTTGGGAACGAGCTGGTAACTAACAAGGACCCATGATTACAGAGGAACTGGGCTTTGTCCAACATATGCTGGGAGTCACTCATTTCTTATGAGAAGGGAACTGACACAGCCCAATTTCTTGTTTCCGTACAGAGTTTATCTCCCAGCATCAGCTTTCTCTGTTACCTTTCTCTCTGTTACCAAGCTTGAAAAAAAAAAAAAAGTCAATTGGAGATGCACAAATGCTATTAGTCACTAAGGCCTATTGGCCTCTCTGTACAATACTTCTCATGTGAATCTCTCTGACCCAGTGATTCTTAGGGGGCCATCTTCAGACTTGAGACTTATTCTAACTTTGAACTTCATGTAAGTTTTATTGACCCCAAAGGACAAGTATAAATCAGTTTTCTAGAGCAATCATAAAAGGAGTGACCAGCACTATAGAACGCCTTTCCTTTCTTTGGGGGAAATCTTGCAACAAGTTGATCAAAGAGATCCAGGTTGTCTCGCTTGGATTTATAAGCTTTGTTTTTTCTCTAACAGAGCATAAGTTTTGTTCGGGGTAACACAGGTATTTTAAATCAATGTTATTTTCAAATTATACTTTATATCAGGAATACTATTAAAGGTACCAACCAAAATCAAAAGTCAGCACACAAGGCTCTAGAAAGGAAACCAGATCAAAATAGGATCTAGTACTCACCTCCAAACAGCTAATGACATAGTCAGGATGTATAGAGATGGCAGTTAGGGCTATGGAACTCAGAACACTTAATGTGTAAAAGTTTTGGATCGGGCAAAGGAGAAGCTGGTTGAGATAACGCTACGCGGGGGAATAACGTGTATAAATCAATTAAGTGAGAATCAGGACAGTGTAGAACCAAAGACTGCAACCATTTAGGAATGCTTAATGCTGTCATTTACACCTGACTCAGTGGCCAGTAGGAGTCACTGTCGGTTTCTGAGCAGACGACTAGCTAGGTATCAGAGTGACAGGATTTCCCAATAGGTAAGTCTAGGGAACAAGGATATGGGTGATCTTCCTGGTATCCTTTCAACTCCCCTGAACTTCTGGAATCTTTCATTTAAGAAATGTTGGGGGGAAATGTTACTCTACCTGTAGACTATGAGATAAACACCATCATCTTTTACATGAAAATATCAAACACAACCACCATGAACCACGTGCTGACTGTGAACCAAGCTTGTGATAGTCTGGAAAGTACAAAATAAATAAGGTCTCCATCTTGCTTTTGAGGAGCTCCCAGTCTACTAGCAGAAGCATGTGTGCATCAAATCATTCCGACACCTGGGCTAAGGACCTCAGGGATAACCCGGGGTGCAGGGGCCTCCTAAGGAGGGGAACACACTTTCTGGGAAAGAAGGGAGGGAACTAGACAACCTACAACTTGGAAAGATAAATGAATGGCTCCAGGGTTCCTAACGGGAGACATGGAAAGAATAACTGTGCATGAACAAATAGCAATGATGAAAAGACTGGTTAGCTCAATGGTCGGCAAACTCATTTGTCAACAGAGCCAAATATTAACAGTACAATGACTGAAATTTCTTTTGAGAGCCGAAAACTGACTTCTGCGCATGGGCCATGAAGTTTCTTTTTCTTTTTTAATTTTTTTTATTAATGTGTTTCATGTATACATATCTTCCCATTGCCCCCCCACTCCCAGGAATACCCTAACTCCCCAGTGTCTTGTGATCATTGGTTATGCTTATATGCATGCATACAAGTCCTTTGGTTGATCTCTTATCTACCCCACCTCTCTCTAACCTTCCCACTGTAATTTGACAGTCTGTTTGATGCTTTACTGCCACTGTATCTATCTTTTTGTTCATCAGTTTATAATGTTCTTTATTATCCACAAATGAGTGAGATCACGTGGTGCTTCTCCTTCATAGACTGGCTTATTTCACTTAGCATAAGGCTCTCCAGTTCCATCCAGGTTGCTGCAAATGGTAAGAATTCCTTCTTTTTTATGGCAGCATAGAATTCCATTGTGTAGATGTACCATAGTTTTCTGATCCACTCATCTGCTAAAGGGCACCTAGGCTGTTTCCAAATTGTAGCTATTGTAAATTGTGCTGCTATGAACATAGGGGTGCATATATCCTTTCTGATTGGTGTTTCTAGTTTCTTAGGATATATTCCTAGTAGTGGGATCACTGGGTCAAATGGGAGCTCCGTTTTTAGTTTTTTGAGGAAACTCCATACTGTTCTCCACAGTGGCTGCACCAGTCTGCATTCCCACCAGCAGTGCACGAAGTTTCAATTGCACTATACTTGACGCGCAAAGTTTCAATCACACTGTATGTGTGTACCCACACGTGATATTTTGTGGAAGAGCCACACTCAAGGGGCCAAAGAGCCACATGTGGCTTGCGAGCCGCAGTTTGCCAACCACTGGGTTAGGTGAAGGGAACAAGAAATTGTTCAGCAGGGCATATGTAGATGGCATCAAAGGTCAAATTTTTCTACCAAGTATGCACTGGAATGTAATAAAAGGCCTACCTCATAATTGCCGGGTCATAAACAATCTTTCTGAGTCATGAAAAGCAGGTTTCAGTTTAAACATATATATGAGCACTATTTACAAACTCACAGTAAATATTTACTCATTGATTTATTCTCATTTGAAATATAATCTCCCTTTTATTCTTTAAGGCACATTCTTTTTCCATTAGATCATTTTAATTGTCTAATGTTCAAACTCCAGACCAGAAGGCGAGGGAGAGAGAGAGATGATCCATAAATACTAGATATACTTATGAGGATAAATATTAAACTGGAAATGCAACATTTGGCAAATAACTTGAGAAGTTAGGCATTACATAGTTTTTTCTCCTATATGTATAATGTGTATATACATATACATATCCTATATAATAAAAGACTAATATGAAAATTGTCCCCTTGACCAGGAGTTCAATCAGGGGGCAGGCCCAACCGACCGCCTGAAGCCCCTCCCTTTAGCCAGTCCCGCCCCAAATCTGCCTCCCCCTCATTGTCTCCCTCCACCCCTATAGTGGCTGCCCAGCCTGACCCCACCTGTGCACAAATTCATGCACCAGGCCTCTAGTACATAATATAAAAACAACATATCCTAAAAGTACTAATTCAAAAGACTATATGCATCCCTATGTTTACTGCAGAGGCACAACCTTAGTAAGATTTTCAGCACATTACAGACAAAAGTGTCACAATACGTGATTTACAAAGAGCTCTTACAAATTCAACAACAAAAAAATGTCAAAAACACTGAAATCATGTCACAAAAGAAGAGATTCAAGTGGCCGACACACATTTAAAAGGATGTTCAAACTTACTCATAAAAGAAATGCAAAAGTAACCACAAGATACTCTTCCCCTCTCAGATTTGCAGAGGTTGAAAGACAAAGAGAACCCAGTTGCAAAAAAATCAGGCCTTTTCACACGTTGATGACAGAGATAACAAGCGCCATTCACGGGACCACAGTGTGCTACAGTCTGGGTAACCTCAGAGGCAGGAATCCTCTTACACCACCTGTGTTCTCTCTTTCCTGGCCCCGACACCCTGGGCACTCCTTCCTGTGCCTTCCGCTCAGGAAAACTGTCACTGTACAGGGACACCTCTGGGGAGGCCCTCTCCTCGGGAGACCTCTGCCCCGCTCTGTGCTGGGCACGCACAGGATGCAGGCAAGACAGACTCGTGCTCTGCAGTTCGCCAGCCAGTGGCACCCAGGCCTGCTCGAATCCCACTCCTCCGGTGATGTGACTATCAGGTGATGTGACTATCAGGTGTGACATGTTGGAAAGAAGCAGCTTCCTGGCCTCACCAGTCTAAGCTGAGTTCTGCGATCTCCTTTTACCAGAGGGTCTTATGGGAATCTGCTCACCAGCATTATGCATACCAGCTGGGCACGTGGGACAGAATACCAGACGGGGGCACATTAGGGCTGTAAGTGTGGGTGCAGAAAAAGGCCTCATGGTTTTAGTTAGGGTAGATCTAAACAAGTTTATTCGACGTATACCAACTTCTTGGGCCTGGAGGAAGAATGCTTTCCACTACCACAGCCAATGCCCCCTTTATCCAGACTGGCAGCCAGGAAGGACTGCAGCATGGAGGGACAGGTTCCACCCAGGCCTCGGGGCACAGGCTCAGCAGAGAGCCACCCCAAATTCTGTTCTTCTTTATCATGTGTACAACTGCACACCGGGATGAGGAGAGGTCTACAAAGGGGCTGGATTATTGATTTATGTGATTTTACATTTGCTCCTAGAATCACTTGACTACGGCAGTAAGAGGTGAATCCTCACCATGGGGATTGAAACACATGAAAAGAAACCCAGAGTGAGTTCAACCATGTGTGTGTGTGTGTGTGTGTGTGTGTGTGTGGCGGGGGAGGTGTATATGCATATTTTATCAATGAACAAAAGTAACAGTGGGCCCTTTACTCTCTTCCTGAGTCTGGGTAAAGGGGAAAAATTAAATAAGTGGAATTATCATACATTCAAAGGCCATTAAGAAAATGCACGAGGCTGTCTTTAGGAATCAACTTGTTTCAGACCCCAGGAGAAGCGGGAAATAAAATTTCATAACCACTCAGTCATGAACAGAATGAAACACGTCCGTGAGAGGAAAATGAAGGGCCACACTGTTGGAGCTGCAAGACCAGCAGGTTTCCCTGGGAGAAGAGCTGTCCTAGCGGCCAGGGCTAGAAGGGGGACAGGACCCCCCCAGAGTCAACCCAGCAGCATCCCCCCTAACCTCCGATATGCAGTGAAGTTTGAGAGAAATTGTGGGACACTCCCTCCGTGGAATGTAGAAGGTGGACAGATGGAGGAGTGGACAATCAGCACCTCCATCCCTCCCTCGAGTTTCTCAGAGACACCCACAGTGTAGGGGCGGCTGGGGAGGCCCATTCCCTGAGGAACGTATGTGGGGACCTCGTGACCTCAGGATTCAACAGGAAGTTGGAGATGAGACAGGACACACTGAAGACAGCCTGGCCATCGCAGTCACCCAAATGAGTCTTGCGTGGACTGAGTCTTTCTGTCTACTGTCATCACCCCAGATACTACCCAGATTTGGGTCATTTTAGCTGCATAAGTCTGAAAATCTGGAGCACACCTGAATCTCTGCTCCAAGCACGTGAGCTGGCCCCCAGTTGAAACTCCGGTATGTGATAAAAGAAGGAATTCATGCGATGAACTAAATATTATGCAACAATTTAAAAAATGTCGTAAGGAGAATTTCTAATGATCCGGGAAAACGGCGAGGAAAAAGCAAAATAATTATAAAGCAACAGATCAGATGACCCCAATTAAGTAACCGGTACATTTAAATACATACACACACACAAAAAAAAAAAAAACACAAAAGAAGATTTTAATGGGGATTTTCATTGTCATCCTTCTACGTTTCCCTAGCTTCCAAGTTTTTTACAATGAAAAAGAGATTTCACTGTTTGTTTGTTTTTTAAGTGCACACACAGTCCAATTTGCCAGCCCTTTTCTATCCCTTTACATCACATTCAGTCTTTTAAATGTCATTCTTCCTTGCAATCCTAAGATTCTTTCAGCGGCAGGGTTAGATTTTTTTTTTTTTTTTTGAAGAATTACAACTCCGCAGGACTTCAGCCAAGGTGACAAAACTGTTTAGGAGACTGAATAAACCTCAACCAACTGTACTTTTAAAACCGGGGACCTCTGTCCATTGTCATCTCTGCTGAAACGGGGTTTTGCAGAGGGCAGCGCACACCAGTGCTGGCTGGCTCGGGGAGGGCACCAGGGAAACTAGAGCATTTCCCCCCACATTGCTCCTGTGTCCCAGGCCCTGCCCCTCACTTCCTCCCATTATCCAAACTGTCCCCTGTCCCCGGTCAGACGCCTGGAAACCCAATCGCCCCGCACGCCCGCTCCCGCCACACCCTTTCTGAGGTTCCCCGCACCCCAGATTGCCAGGGGAAACGTAAACCGGGGGCCTGCGTGATCCGGTCCTTCCAAACCCGCCCTTCGCTCCGCTTGGCCGCCGCCTCCACCACCCCACGCGCGACCCCCTCCCCCAACGCTCTGAACCCCCCTCCGCAACAGACCCCCCATCCTCAGCTCGCCACCCCAGATTTCGGCCTCCCCGCCTCCTTCCTTCTATCCCATTACTCCACCCGGAGTCCTATCCCCTCCCCAAACCCGGGCTGTCGCCGGTCTCCACGCGTCTCTCCGCGGCAGCCACACCCCCTCCATACCTGCCTCCTCCCTCTCGCCACCTGAGCACCCCCAACCCACTTCCCCATTCCCGGGATCGCCGGCCGGGGGAGGTCCCCGGGAGGAAGGGCGGCGGTCGGTCGGGAGGAGCCCCAGGAGGCGTCCCCGGTTTGGATTGGGGCGCCGGCCCGCGGGGAGCGAGGGGGTCCGAGGTCCCCTCCCCCACTCACCGGCCGCGGCGGCGCTCCACGTCTTTGGGGGCGGGCCGAGTGCGGGGAGACCGGGCGGCAGGGGCGGGCCGCGGCCTGCGGGGCGGGGCCTCGACGCGATTACGCGCCGGAGGGGGGCGGGGCCGCGGTGGCAAGAGGCGGGGCCTCGTGCTTGTCGCACCAGAAGAGGACACCGGGTTGGCCTCCTGGGCCTGTCAGTCAGGTGGAGTGGTAGCGGAGCCGGGAAGGGGAGAGGCGTGTCTTCCGGGCTGTCACTCTGAGTGGAGGCGGGACTACGGTAGGAC